>JTDE01001754.1:100414-122802 GCA_014338405.1 Paragonimus skrjabini miyazakii | reverse complement strand
GACAGCCGTGGCTTCAACATAGTTAACAATAAAAAATAGGGTCGCTACAGAGCTCCCCCCAGAAGGCAGCCAAATTGTTGACCTTGACAATGTTGCGGTGTTTCAGTTAGCCAGAACCGTTGACAGGAGTATGAATGGTCCAATTTACTTCTGTCACGCAACTCGCATCTAGGGCTGGTGGAAGAAGGAAGAACAATTGGAAGTGGTTTGGAGAAGCACGGCTTGGAAGGTTAATAATTAAAGGTAGGCTGCGGAATTGGGGACAGGTCAGCTGTAATCGACCTAGTAGGATTGTAGCCTCGTTTGCATCCATAGTAGGCGATCCCTGCAGAAATTCGCGTTTTTCAGCGTCCTCTCGCGACGCGCGGCCCCAGCGTCCCATACAGATGAGGAAGGGTTAATTCTCGGTAAAAGGTTTCTGCCTCCATTGTGTCTAGAAGAATGGAGCTCTTTCTTTTCTTGAAAAATTTGTCCTGTTAACAGAGTTCGCTGTTAGTAGTCACTTAAGAGTAACTCGGTAAGAAAGCACAACAACAAACAAAACTAAATACGGCGGACCTCCACATAGTCTGCAAATCTCACCGACCTCCGCAACTCTCGAACACGTCTGTTCCAGAGATTTGGCTTCGTCGAGGCAGGCGCAGTCGCAGCCGAAACTGGATCTGTACAAAATTTAGGCAATGTACTAGCTGTTGAGGATGTTGCTGGCCGCGAATCAATTTCCACATCAGATATGTGTATAGGCGCTGGCTTCCGTCTATCGATAGAGATAACCTCGCGTTTGCCCTTGTGCCCTAACACAAAAGTCTTATCATAGCGAGTGAGTACGCGGAATGGACCCGTAAGCTGCGGATGTAAAGGCCGTCGAGCAGCAACCTCACGCACCAAAACATGAGAACAAGTCGACAGCCAAGGATCCATGTATGCTGGCGTCGTCTGCTCTCTTGGTGGGGTCGGTCGAAGTCGTCTCGTTTTGGGTCAACCACTCACCGTAATCCGCAAAGTTGATGGGTCCCGTCGGGCGTGCGGCAACCAACTTTCCGAGTAAACGCAAGGAATACCAATAGACCCAGTGGGTGGGAGGTGATATGCAGGTCGGCCTTCAGCGCGTTTCGGCTACCTAACAAGACCAATGGCAGAATCTAATGCCGCGAATGGTTGCTGCTAGCGGATGATGAACTTTTCAGTTGCCGATGAAAACGTTCAGCCAACCCGTTAGTTGCTGGGCGGTAAGCTGCTGTCCAACTTCGACTACAGTCTAGTGTGTTGAGAAGTAACGTAAAGGCTAATCAAAATGTGACCCACAATCAGCGGTCACTACAGCGGGACAGCCAAACTGAGCAACCCAACATTCCAGGAGTGCCCGTGAGATGGTTTCCGACGAGGAAGTCAGGATTGATATATCTTTTGGTCAACGTGTAAATCCGTCTGCACATGTCAATATAAACGCACATCCATTTGGAGGTGGCAAATGTCCAACTAGGTCAACAAGCACATGATAGAACTGCCCAGCATGGTCTGTAAAGCTCCCCACGGGGGCACGTGTGTGATGGTTAATTATAGACCGATGACAATGCATACACGCTTTGGCCTATATGCAGACGTCGCGATTGACATTGCGCCAGACGAAGCGCTCGGTGATTACTTTGATTGTTGAACGTATGCCTGGATGAGACATGTTGTGCAACGTGTCAAAAATTCGGCGGCGGAAAGCCAGTTGAATAACCGGGCGAAAGGTGCCTTGTGAAGTGTCACAAATAATCAATCCTTCGGACGACTTCATGGGAACACTTTCCAGCCTAAGGAAACTACACCGACAAAGTTGTTCTAGCTCCAGATCGTTGTTTGGTGCAGCTGCGATTGCTGGCAGATCGACTGAGCTGTCTGCTGTGCTCGTTGTAGCATTGCTGCACGAGAGAGCATCAGTGACTGGGCCCACGATACCTGTGATGTGACGGATATCGATCATGAACTGAGCAATATAATCCAGGTGTAGGGTCTCTCTAGAAGAGTACCTGTCGGTTGTCGAGCGTAGATCGTACGTTAACAGCGTATGGTCTGTGAAGACGATGAAGTCGCTGTCTTCAAGGACATGTCGAAAATGCCGAGGCATACCGCCAACAGTTCTTATCCGAAAGATCTATACCGCGACTCAGTTGGTTGTAAACGTTTAGAGAAGAAGGCTAATGGGCACCAGTCATCACCGAGTTGCTATTGCAGAACCGCTCCTAAGCCACGTCTGATGCATCCACAGTTAGCGCTTAATAAGCACATGAATGGTAATGTGACAGCGATGCTATATTGGCGATAGCTAATCTTAAATTAATGGAAGCCTTTTCTGCGGTCGTTGTAAATAAGAATGAGCGAACCCTACCTTTGAGCAGGTCGGTGAGCGGTTGCATCAAATATGCACAATTGGGAATGAAACGGCGATATTAGTTTACCAAACCATCGAAACGGCAGAGTTGCTTCGGGTAGTCCACTACTGCCCGCGGCTTGTTGGGGAGAGGTTTGATCCCGCTTGTTGATATACTGTGACTTGGGAAAGTTACGTTCGGCATCAAAAACGAGCACTGAACCAGGTGTATAGTCACTCCATAATGCGACAAACAAGCGAATAATGAACGTAAGTGCGCGCAGTATTCTTCCTGTGAGGAGCTAGCGATCAAGATGTTATCCAATTACCGATAAACACTGTCCAGTCCACGACACATTTTGGAACGTGTGAGCAGCGTTGCTCAGACCAAACGGCATATGTGAAAGTTCGACAAGTCCGAACGGTGTTATGACGACTGTCTTCGCGATGTCTTCGTGGGCTACAGGAATTTGGTTATACGCACGCACTAGGTCCATTTTTGTAAATTTCTGTGTTCCTGTACGGTTTGCTTTCAAGTCCTGGATATGAGGAATTGGGTACCTATCGGGAGTGGTCGTGTTGTTCAATGCTCGATGGTCGCCACATGGGAGCCAGTCGTTACCAGGTTTTTGGGCACCACGTGCAACGGCAGAGTCCAAAGATTATTAGACGGACGGGTAATACCAAGTTGAAGCATATGCTCCAATTTGGCTTGGGCAATTTTGAGCTAATCGGAACCCAAGCGGCGTGGACGATTTTGAGCTGGTGGTCTTATTATGACAATGTGATGCGCGACGTCTGTCGTCACGGCCGGTAGTTCGTTAGCTGGTCGAACCAGTTGAAAGAATTCGGATAAAGGTTTCCAATAAGGATCGCAAACTGCGGGATTGACTAGCATTGGACTGATCACAGCCGTATGCGACGGCTCACCCAAACATCGAGTTTTGTCGATGTGCCAACCAGGCGCGACTGACGTGCATCGACCAGCACATCGAAATGCCGGAGGAAATCGATCCCAATAATAGGGAAAGGTATATCAGCTATTACGAAAACCCACAGAAAATCGGGCCGAAGACCAAAGTTCAGACTCAGCAACCAACGGCCGAAGGTTCTAATGGATGTACTGTTTGCTGTTCAAAGTGTGGTGTCAAATTCCGATAGCGCATCCGTTACCGAATGCAGGATGACGCTAACCTGCGCTCGTGTATCGATTAGAAAGTTTATTTTAGAAGTCAAATTCTTACAAAAGAGAAGGCGACTGTTTGACCAGCCTGTGGCTGTCGTCGCCAAATCACGCCGGCCTGCTAGCTTAAACGTTTGTTACCACGATGGCCATAAGATGATCAGCAACGTTTAGCGTTATCACAGTACGTCTCATGGTTCCAACGAGGATCACTAGTCTTTAGTTCGGACGGTTATCAAGCACGCGTTGGAGGAGTTTTCAAAGATGACCTAGTATGCTAAATGTTGACACGAAGGTCAGCCAGTTCACGTCGCAAATGAGATATCTCGGCGTTTGTTTTTAAAGGGTTGTGTCCACAACATTCAAGTGCTGTGCGCAGGGTTGCTATTTTGGCGATCTTTGTAGTTGACAAATTATCTGCCTGCCCAACTAATGGTGACGGTGTCTTGCCTTAAACTCGTTCATGTATTGTATGGGCCAAAGCCGCTAGATCACCTAACGGACGTCAGGGTAACACGGATAATAGCCCCTGTGTATACTCAGTAAGCTGCTGTATTCATAACCCTTGCCAAAGGAGGGTTGGCAACTTTGTCCTACGTACTGCACTGCATTTTCCAGCAAAGAGCCGATGACTTCTTGTCCCCCAACTGTAACCGTTGGAACAGTTATTCCAGGCGCATTTTGTCGGACGGCTGTGTTTCTTTGAGAGTCGTTCGCTTAGCCGACTCATATTTCGAAAAACACGTGGAATAAGCTGCGAGAGCTTGTCCGAATCGCCTGCAATACGTCGATTGTTAAACTCTATTTCCAACACGAAGAAACACAACTCTGGATCAAGATCCCCAAAAGCAGGCACAACTAACGTGGTCAGTGATAGGGAAGACAAAATTCAGACGCAGTCTCTTTAACGTCTGTATGGGTTGAATGACTTCAACCGAGATATAAAATTGAAATGAATATTTTTGTACACTATACGCACTCGCAACATAATATGAAAGAAAAGTACTGAATCAAATGCGCATTGTACTGTACGACTTGAGTGGGTTCGGAACAGTTGGTGCCATTTATAAAGCTGGACAAAGCAGTAAAAAGACAGACAGTGGTGGATGCTTACATTCCGTATTGCCTGTTCAGTAAACAGGTTCACCAATTTGTATGATCAAGCGAACTAAGGCCAGCCGGTGAAAATAACGTAGCCAGTTAGCAAGGAGTATATTGTCGACCTGCGGGATCAACGTGACAGCAAACCAATAACGAGATGAAACAGTAGCAGAGATGAACGTGTAGCGAGATCACCTTCGGCGTCTACAAAATCCTGAACTCCCTGCGGCGTGGGAGTTGCTTACCAGTACCACCACGCCGGGTCACATTGCCTTGTGAGTGTAAATTTACTGCAAACTACTAGCTCCAAAGTTAGTGTCCTGGCATAGGTATCGCAGTTTTACTCGTAGCTGCATAAGGAATCCGCGCCATCTCCACTACTGCATGCAATATTCACTAGGATAACAGTGTTTTGGTCATTGCCGTTGGGAACAAAGCTCAACCAGTATGACACCCGTTTGAATTCTGATGGTCGACTGGAATTTCCGTCGACATTTCTCCTCTCTGGTGGCTGACGTCAGGTTGTGCCAAGGTTCTCTCACGTCCAACTCCCTAGCGTTCTTAATCGCTGCGTTGAAGTCCGCTTGTGAACAATGAGCAAATCAATAAACAAAGTTTGTTTGCAGATCCACCGTCTTCTCACTGTGATTTCCGATCCGCGTCAATATAAGGCTGGGGAAACCTTGGGCGTACAAACCTCGGAACTAATATCACGATAGACTACGAGCGAGCACGCAGCGCGGTCGTAGGCTCGAGTGTTCGTTGTACTTGTCGGCATCCATACTTGTTCAAACAAGTGTTTAAGCATATAAGAAAGCTGGAAACAAAAAGGGTGCAAGTGGCAGTCGTAGCTACCCTGTCTGTAACTTCGGAGATCGGTGCTACACCTTGTTCCTGAACAGCAGCGGAAACCCACTGGACATCAAAGCGGATACGTTGACTAAGATAGAGTGGCTTGAGCCTCCGATTCCAACCCAGCGAAGAAATCGTTGAGAAACCGCTGACTTGGGAATCGCTTGATGTAGTAGCGTGTAGTGTGCGCCATTTTGTTTTACTACACGTAGCCCCTTCCGCTTCCTTTCACACCCTCGATCAAGTGGGCTGGCTGCGTCTGTGCAACGGGCTGAGAAGGATGACCAACCAGAGCCCGAGGCCGGCGGGCAGTGAGCGTGAGGCCGCTTCTGATTGGTGAGCTAGTCCGGACCGTGGGACCCTATATATATATATATATGGACAAGGACATGTTGTGAATCGAATCCCCTTAGTATCTATGTGCGTTGATACACGTTGTTCGTTGGCTTGTGACTTCTGTTTGTGAGGTAGACATTATCGTGCCTCAATTACGAAAGCTGAACATTATGTGTACTGTCGCTTGTGACTGACTCATTGGAATATTACAATTTTGGCACCCACGGTGGGACCTTAATTTCCGAATAATTCTCAGTGCTTTAGATAACCAAACCTTAGATAAACCAAAATTTTCCTCTATTGTTATGTCCGTTTTGTAACTTTATTTTCATAATTGGTGTGTTGTACAATTAACAATTTTGAGTACGGTATGCGTTTCACGTTCCCATGTGTATACTGATCACGCTTTTCTGAGCGTGTTTCTCACATATGCGTTGAGAAATATTATTATTATCACTATTATTATTATTATTATTATTATTATTATTGGATACCGAAACTTGTCCAGGAATCTGAGAAAGTGTGTATTTCAGACACCGAACATGCACGTAACGTACGACAGGAGTGTGGCTTCCAGCGCCAGATAAATACATTATCGGGGAGGACTTTCACATCTGGGAAGCTCAGGTGCGCCGCTGTGTGAAGCACTTATGCCCAAACCGGTAGGTGGACGTCGTGTTGACTTCGATTTCCCGTGAGGCATACGGGCAAATTGTTGATTTCGATAGCCCAGAGGATCTTGAGAGCCTATTACATTTTCTACGACGAGGGATTGCAGGTCTCCACTCTGCAGTTGAGTATCGAAGGAAGTTTCATGAGAGACGCCAACGCAGCACGGAAAGTTTAATAGGTTATACACAGCAGTTGAGGAAACTAGCGCCGCTGGTGTTTGTAGAGGAGACGCAGGAGCAGAAGGAGAGCAGTATTTTAAAGGGATATTCAGAAGGGTTCCGACAGCCACAGTGTCAGCGTGAATTTCTCCTTCGCTCCCACAAAAACTTGACCATGGTCGAAAAGCTGGCTAGATTATTGGTCCAGGCGGAACGTGTTGAGCTGTTGAACAGTTCACATGTGTGACCCAGGGTCCCCTTGTTAATCGACGACAAGTTCGAGTGGCCCACGGAATCGCTTACGCAAAGCTCAAAGAGCATACACAGGACCAGCTAAGAGCGGAAGTTCCAATGAACGGGTGGCCCGGCTGGCCGAGATGCTCCACCTGTGGCCGACAGGGTCACGTGGCACGTTGGTGCCATTATCCGTTCGAAAGCGTACACATCTTGGTGCGCCTCCGATGTGTCAATCGCGTATTCCTCTTGTTTCTAAATACGAGATCAGGATGGTGCCTTATGCCCTGTATTGAAAGCAAAAGTTGGCGGTCGTGGCTTCGAATGTCTGCTAGATTCCTGGTCCGTATGTAGCCCGATTGATAAAGAGACATATACCACCTGTCAGCTTGATGTGTTAGCGGGGCCTGTCAGCCAGGTTCTGGCAGTGAATGGACAGTTGTTACACATACTGACACGTGTTCGCGGAGCAGTGCAGATAGGGAAGTGGGCATGTATGCTGAGGTTCTCGGTTGTCCCAAAGTTACCGTTTCATGTCACTGCGGGAAGTGATTATTTGTTAGCCACACGGTGTAGCATGAACTTATTCAACCTTGGCGTACGCATCTATGGTGAGCACCTTTCGTTAGAACCTGTGTACAAAACATAATCAGGCCTTGTGGAAGCCTCTAAAAGACGGCAACTAACCGGTGGGAAAATGCACGTCGAGTTCGATTGGCAGAAATTTATCAACGGCATTGTCTCATATCTCCCAACACATCCAGCACGCAAAGTACGGGAAGTAATTGGAAAGCACCAGGCGACATTCTGGTGGGTAGGATAAAAGCCTTGGCGAACTCACGTTGTGCATCACAATACTGATACGGGCGAGGCACGCCCGATTCGGCGATCCGCTTGCCAGTCCATTTTTAAGGCCAGGTAGAAAAATTGTTGACGGAGATGTTAGGGAGAGGCGTTATCCGTCCAACTTCCCCATGGACGGGGTATCCGAATGAGATAATGGAGGTTAACATCTTCAGACCACTACCAAAGACTGGCCGAGGAAGTAGGTACATCCTCGTGATGATAGGCTATTTTACTAAGTGGTGCAAAGTTGTGCCAGTACCACGAGTATGGAGTGGAACGACCGCCAAATTCATTTTTGATCTTTGGACCTCGCGCTGGAGTGTCCCGGCTCAGTTGCACTCTGACAGAAGATAAAGTTTCGAGAGTACATTAATGCACGAACTGTGCAGAATATTGGGTATAAGGAAGACGAGGACGACTGCCTATCATCCGCAAGGTAATGCTGCCGTGGAGTGAGACAATCGCACGTTGAAGTCCCTCTTAGAAGCATCTGTGGGTTCGGAAAACACCAGATCATGGATCGAAGCTGTGTCTCAGTGCCCGCGTGCCTATTGTGCTAGCGTCCATTCTTCCACCGCACAGTCATCACATTACCTGCTAACGGGAAGAGAAGTGCGACTGCCGCCCGATTGGCTTATACCCAGGTTGCCGTCAGACAGCTTGCTTACTTTAGACTATTACATTTAGCTAGGTGACAAAATAGCGAAAGCATATACGTTGGCACGGGAACACCTGCGAACGGCCAGGCGGAGACAGAGAGATTATTACGATAGAAAGGCATATGTGAGCCCCTGGAGCCCGGTAATAAAGCTTGGTTACATGCAGAAGTCCCGGAATCTGGAATTCCAAAGAAATTTTTCATGAATAGAAGGGACCATACGTCGTGCACGACATCATTTTTGAATCCACTTGCACTGTATAGGACGTTAACGACAATAAGTTGGGACTCAGGGTGGCAAATTTTAATCGGTTAAAGCCGGATACTACAAGACAAGATCAATTGATTAATGGCGATGAATTGGAAGTAGCTGAGTAGTGCATAGTACCACCAGAGGGGGACCGTCCGAAGCACTGTGGTCAGTGCTTGTGCCTGGGGGGAGTGATGTAATAACGTGTGGTGTGCCGCCATTTTGTTTTGCCACACACTCCCTTCAGATTGTCTCGTGTCATTTGTTTTTGGTTGTTTATCCAGTGTGGGTTCGTTCTTGGTCATATTATGTACATTTAGGACTGCAACAATATATCTTTCTAGATTGCATGGTTTTAGTTGCAGGATTCTTCTTTTATTGTTGTATAGCACTTGTTGATTGTCGCATCGTTGTACTGTATTATTTGTATTATTGTATAACTCACACTTACATTATTACTCACTTTTGTATTATTGTATAACTCGCTTTTGTATGGTGTCAAACCGCTGTAATGTATTCCAATTTTAAAACAGCTCGGTTGAATAAGTTTTGCCACGGATGACCTGAGTTCTGATTGCGGGGACTGTAGGTGTTGCAAGCCGGTTACTGAGGGTATCCAATGCGATAACCGTGAGAAGAGGTATCACAGCCGGTGCTCCAAACTGACCAAAGCTGCAGCAAGGTTGTATAGACAGCATAAGCAGTTGAAGTGGGTCAGTTCTGACTGCTGTCCATTGGCGGAAGTTTTCTTACGACAGTAGCACAACTCTAAAAGCCATTGGGGCATTAATAAAAGAGAAGGTACCCAAAAAGCTCCTGTCGAGCAGAGAGAGTGTAAGATAGAGAAAGTAATTGCAAAGCAGAGGGAAGAGATAGCAGCTCTCAAGTTGAGGATCGACGAAATTGTGAACGACACAATGAAATCGGCGAAAAAGTAATAGGGAAGTCCCGTAACATTCTGGTCCTCAACAATGAAGAGTCAGTAGTCAGAGAGATGAAAACCAGAAAGGAGCTATATAGAAGGAGGTTAATGGAAATTCTCAGGATGGCGGGGTCGTCTGCAGCCACCGGTATCAAACGAATACATACAGTAGGCAGCTGGAGACTAAGCAATTCCACCGGACCTCAAAACCGAGCACGCCCAATAATTATTGGGTTTATACAAGTCTCTCAAAGGGACTGTGTACTTAGTAAGGCTGTGAGAGTACACGAACTATCACAAGGTAGATATCAGCTCATTCCGGACGACAAAGTGGACCCACAGTATGGCAGTAAGTTAGCGTTACCGTCTAAAACAGCAGCCGGTAGTGTTTCAGGTAGACCGTGGATCCAAGTAAAGGATATGGCCATACTAGCGACTCCATTGGCCCAGTGCAACAGACAAGTTGAGTTATAAGAAAATGTCAGGGATGTTGGATCTAAAAAGATCTCTCCCATGACTAAATCTACTACGACAGTAGTATGTAGTGATGGTAGATCCAAGGCTGGCTGTAATAAAAGTAAAAGAACCTCATTCGCAGCTAAGGTAAACGCCTTCTGTATGATGGAAAAGAAAATCAACAGTACACAGGGGAGCTAGGAAGCTTCAGTTAGTAGAACGAGGTCAGAGAAAAACAGGAAATTGGTAACAACTAAGGCCAAACCCAACGAGAAAGGGGTTGTCCCTGCATGTAAGCCCTCATAGGGGAATCAGGCAATCTGCCACAGTCAGATTGCTGCTGAGGATGTCGCCCGACTAATGACAATGTCAATGCAGGAGAAAAAGGATACGGAGCCAAAGAAAAACGGCAGGGTTGCCTTGATAGAAAGAATTGGAAAGCTTAAAGAAGTAGAGGGGCGTAAGGTTTTAGCGTTGGACAGAAGAGCTACTCAAAAACGGGCAGTCCACTCGGGTTCTCCGCCCGAGGGCAGTTCTGATACAATAAAATTAGTAGTGAAGATTTGGGGATTTAGGTTATTTCAAAATTGAACACCACCCACACTCGATCGCGGCCTTTGCATTGAGACAAGCCTTTCGGCTAGCCCACTTCGAAAGGAAGCACTAGACCCGAGTTTCGCTCTTATTAGAGCTCATCAGTAGTGCATATCTTTGTATGGATCGGAGTTTACACTCTAACCCTCGTGCGTGTGAGACTAGCGTGTTAACCACTACTCTAGCAACTTCACAATAGGCATGACCGAATAATCAAATCCAAATGCTCAACCACAACCTTGTATGAATAGTGTTCAGCTTGCCCGATCATTTCGAAATGAGAATGAACAAAATCACTCTGTTCTATCCAATCGATAACCCCGTGATCAGGACTTCTCAGTTAGGTTGAAGTTACTGTCTTCATTGAACCAACTGAGCATGGTTTGAATCAGTAATGAAGGTTCGGGGAATTAGGTTATTTCAAAATTATCCGGGCATATACCGCATGGAAATAACCTCCATTTTTGGTATACAAAGGCCTGCAGCATCAGCAACAAGTGGGGGTAGCGTAAGGAACGTAGTAAGGGTTTCGATGTCATAGCTGGGGCTGAAACATGGTTAAACCGGAAGTGGCTTTGAGAAACTGCCATCCAGAAGACTTTTCTGTTTATAGGCAGGACCACACGGATGGGCGTGCGGTTGGAAGGATCTTGTTGTTGGCAAGCAATCAGTACAAGCAGTGGGAGGCTTCCTTCCCACCAAACACCCCGAATGTACAAACAATTTCTTGCTACTTTCAAGAGGATAACAGGAATCTGCTTATTTTCGGCGTATACAGGAGGACCACTGGCTAGCACTGACGAGGACAAGCTTCTGCTAAATGTCCTGAACGCTCTAGCTAGTGATTTATCGAACTTATTGGTAGCTGGAGACTTCAACCTCCCGAACATCTCTTCGGACCATGAAACAACGAGGACGGTTATTCCCAAAGGAATATTCCTGGAATGTTAGCACCCTAATTCGTTAAGTCAACATGTCCAGGTGCCTACTCGGCTCCGCCATGGCTGTGCACCATCCGTGCTGTATCTAATGGTTACTCGATATGGACAGGGTATTGCAAACTTGGAAATTGAGGCCCCACTTGAGAAGAGCTATCATTGTGTCCTGAGTTTCGGAGTCCGCGCGACACAAAAGTCTCGCCTGAAAAAATTTGTTCGCCATTTTGGTCGAATGGATGTCGCACGACTCTTGGAAGCGGCACGGAGCAAGTCCTTGGCTCCTGAGGGGAAAACGCTTCTCTAGAAGACATGTGGAAAGTCATCAAAAAGGACTTATAATACGCACGGACCAGTTTGCACCCCTAGTACTAAGGAGAGCTCAAAACAATCCGCTCTGGTGGAGACAAACGGTGCGTAGAGCGCTCTTCAACAGAAACAAATGTTGGTGAGAATACAAAAACAACGAAAGCCGTCGTAACTGGCTAAAGCATGAAGCTCGAAGGAGTGCAGCCCGCAAGGCCCAGCACCTGGCAAATTACCGCTTTGCAGCAGGCCTTGTGCGCAAGGCAAAAGCAGCTCGGAAGCATTTTTACTCGTATGCTCAATCCAAGCTAGCCTGCAGGCAAGAAGTAGGAGCCTTGTTGACAAAAGAGGATAAACCAGCCACCGATGAAACAGAGAAAACCAGGGGTTCACAGGTGGGACGATGGCAACATTCTGCCAACGTTGATAGAGTCCAGACCTCACACCATTATGAAAAATATAGTTCTAACTGAGGGAGAAGTTGGGAAGGTAATAGGCTCTCTTAAGCCCGCAAACTCCGCAAGAGCGGCATTGTTAAGCCATTAGCGGGAGTTCTTCAGCGTCCACTATGGAAGTTGCTTATGGCTTCCTTAAGGGAGGGATAAATCCCAGTTGAGTGGCGCGTAGCCACAGTGGTTGCTATTCACAAGGGAGGCTCGCACATGAATGCTAGCCGTAGAACGTGAATTCCCGAACTGTCGTGTTAGGGAAAATTATTTTCCTGGAATAAATCGTTTTAATGGCTTGGTAGCTGATGTCGAAATTGAAATCGTCGAAATCTGCATCATGGCCTCATATCTGATTGTTTTAGCTGACCATTAATTAAAAAACATCTTCTCGTAATTGTTTTTCAAAAACTGTTATGTCTGCCGTTGTTGTGGTCGGTTGTGTGTGTGAGTGTTATCACAAAAATGCTAGGGTTAGTTTTAATGTACGTTCACATTTTTGTCATTTTTTCACCTCACTTCCAGTTGTTTATTTTTTATTTGTAGGAAATGGATTGCGATTTTGAAGGCGACGTTTAAGGATCGCAAATTCCGCATTTTCTCACAGTTTCAGGAATGTCTTCAGAGGCACATGCACGAGGTGGGTGTTATTTCTGTTTGTGGGACGAGCCGTAGGTCGAAAACTGCCTTGAAGTACGATAAGGTAAGATGACGTGATTTCCTGAAAACCGCGCGGATTTATTATCGTTGCACGAAATACAACAGGCGTAGGAGTGTATGCGGATGTGTGCGACGTGTCTAGCTGGTTAACTGTTGTTAGTTTCAATGAACCAGTTCTCGCGATACATGTTGCAGATCACGATTTCATGTGGTCCGACGGAATGCTTGTCTGGTTGTGAGCTTTTTCGAGTTGGAGCAAAACCACCCTCTCAATCGTCTGCTATATGAGTCCCATCCTAGGAACCGTGGACTCACCGTCGGTGAATTGAACGAGTGCAGGAGTCTGTTTCAATACAATACACCAATTGCCGACATTAAGCAGTATGTAGCGGATGTTTACGGGAAGTTTATCATAACCGCTGACGTCGAAATCATCTGCTGCAAGTTAAAACCTGCAATGTCAAATGAGTTTGTTACGTAAGGTTAATCACTGTATGTTAGAGAACCTTGATGAGGGGCTGTCTGTGATAAGTGCTATAGGTGTGGTGCGCACTCTGAGGGGTGAAGACAACCGATATACGCATATCTGCTTCGACCAGCGAATGCAGATTGAACTATTCCGACGTTTCCCACATGTTGTGAATGTGGATGCAACAGGCACAAGTGTGCCATTGTATATTTCCTCATACTTTCGAAGTTGGAAGTTATATCAGTTCCTAGTGACAGACGGTATGGGACACGGCCGACCCGTGATGTACGGGTACGTTCGTAGTGAGAAGTATGCTTCACTATGTAGACTTTTCGAAATTTTTCGTGAAATGATGGGCGAGCCGATTGCGGTGAAAACATTTGTCATGGATAAGTTGGCTGCGCAGATGAGGGCAGCGACATCCTGCTGTGTTACTTTCATGTACGCGATGCCGCACGTAAGCATGTAAGTGGGCAAAATTCGTCCGTCATATCTGTTGTAAGACAAACTCTTTTCACAGTCGTTTTCTCTTTCACCGAATGGCTACGGCCGAAAATGAGAAAGAGTAAGTTGCACTGTTAACCGTAGGTTTAAACGTGATCTGTACACCATCGGTCAAACGGATAAGAAGTTTCTGAATTATTTGCTGTGTAATTGGCTGTACATCAAGCCGAAGTGGGCCATCCATGCTCAAGGCGATGTTGTCAACTTCGGCAGTCGAACGAATAATAGGCTGGAGAACGCAAACGGACGGTTGAAGAACATAACGCACCCAAGAGGCTTTCTAGTCGTCGCCATTCAATGTACAATGTGGCGTCCTTGCATTCACATTCTGTCGGTGTTTCGTAAACATCGCTACCCCTACGATAGGGTGTTTTGTAGTGTTCAGTTTCCTTTACAAAGGTGAGGTCCCCATTCATGAGCGGTGACTTGCAGAGTACAATTTGCCAATTTGGTGTTCGGTAGGCCGGCAGCCTCGACCGCTTGCTGCAACCAACTTCAACCGCCACTATAAAGCCCTTAATCATGCACTCGAAAAACTGCATGACTTCAACAGCCGCACGGCGGTCGCTTGCTTGAACACCATCATTGCTTTCGCCAGTAAGATAGTGGAGCGTGCTAATACTGGCTTACCTGTATACGACTTCCTGATGGGTTCAACTACAAGCGGTAAGCAACCGAGGTGGGTGAAAAAGCATACAACAGGAGAGCTATGTGGACACTGCGGCGACCCGGTACAGATGGACGGTTATTGCTGTGACACTGATCAGCTGACTTTTCACTCCAAATATATCCGAATGGCAGGTAGCTGCCCCGTCCAGTTCACTTAAGCTATGATCAACGCCTAAGCATGCTTCATGTATTCATGTCGGTAACTGTTCCGTTCAATTGACTCAACCTGTGATCGACGCCCGGGTATGTAGTATGCGTCCAAACCAGTAGCTGCTCCGTAGAGTTTACTTAAGCTATCATCAACGGATAACTATGTCGCATATGTTGACCTTGGTAGCTGCTCCGTCCAGTTCACCTAAGACATGATCAGCGCCTAAGTAGGTGGTATGCGGTCACACTGGTAGCTGCTCCGTCCAGTCTACTTAGGCAATGATCAACGTTGTATCTGCACTACGCACTGAAGTGAGAACTCTAAGGAGTTAGGAGGAACCTTGTGTATGCTGACTGAGCCAGCATGAAGGTGAATTACACGTAACAATGAATAGAGTTTACAGTGGACATGACCTTTGTATGGGACCTTTGCAACGGGCAGGTGTGAAACGGGACGGTTCACGTGAGTGGGCGGTTGTGTGTGTGTATTCACATGCATGAACGTAGCGTAGATGGATCGTACACCACTCCCCGTTAAAAAAAAGGAAAATGTCACAAGTACGATCGCCTATAAGGATTCATCTGAAATCTCTGGATTGGTGTACGTGTGCGTCTTGAATGTCTTTTTTCCTGACTGCTCTCCGGTGGCGGTACATCAGGTTGTTCAGGTTCAGGCGTTTTCTCTCTTGGTAGAGAAAATGTATCAAGTAGTATATCTAGCGGCAGTTCATAATGGTTGCTCGCGTAGTTGTCATCTGTCGTGTATCTGCGTCTGATGTGATTGACATGTCTTCTGGTTGTACCTGCCTGACTGTCCACTGCGTACAGTACGTGACCGATTCTCGCTCTCACGGTTCCTGGGATCCAAGGGTTAGCTCGCTGCCTAAAGTCACGAATATACACCAAGTCACCAAGGAAAAATACGCGCATACGTGTCCCGTGGTGCCGATTAAATCGATTCTCCATTTCGTAGTTAGGCTCGTTCGAAACGGTTCGCGGGAGCATGGCATTCAAAGGAGCACGCATCTTCCGTCCCAGGAACGCTTCTGCTGGTGATTGGTTGTTAGGCAGTGCTTGGTTTGGCGTTGATCGATACGTTCGCAGAAATGTGTCCAAGATTTCCGATACACGCCCTTCACCTTGTTATTTTATCAAACCCCTTTTGAACGTGTCAACAAACCGTTCAGCTTATCCATTCGATTGAGGGTGACAAACTGGGTTTCGCATGTGTTGCACGCCCAATGAACGACAAAAAATAGAAAATTCACCCGACGTAAACTGTGGTCCGTTGTCACTAACAATCGTTTCAGCAACCCCAAACTGTGCGAAATAGTGATTGAGACACTTTATTGTGGAATCTGTCGTTTGATTCTTTAACACGAAAATTTCCGGCCATTTGGAGGAGTCAACAATAATAAAATAATGCTGTTTATCGATGGACCCTGCATAGTCAACATGTGTGCGTGCGCCAGGAGCAGAAGAGACCGGCCATGAATGCAGGTCCACTTTAACAGGAGCCTCAGCAGCTTTGGCGCAGTTATTGCACCACCGTACTAGATGTTCAATATATTGGTCTATATTAGGCCAGCAAGCGTAACAACGTGCGACGGACTTCATTCGCACGATTCCAGGGTGGCCTTGGTGTAGCTGATTTAGAACTCTGTTTTGAAACGTGCGTGGTACCACTATTCTGTCTCCAAACATTAAACAACCATTGACTTGTGTTAAAGCATCCTTCCGGCGGCAAAATGGCTTATGGTCTGAATTCGCAATGACCTGTGGCCAACCATTTCGTAAGAAAAATAAAATGCGCTGAAGACAAGGGTCTGCACGAGTATGTTTTTGTGTCTCACGGAAGGTGATGGGGAGGTGGCGAACGGAATCTGTGAGCGTGAATTTAACTTCTGCATCGATCTCCACGGAGGAAATAACGGTATCTTCAGATGTCTTAGCAAGCAATCTGTCAGCGATGAGTCTAGATAACGCGTCTGCATGTCCAAAACTGGTTGTTCTTACATACTGAATCGTAAAGTTATATCCGATTAAAATTGTTGCCCATCGTTGCAAACGATTTACTGTGTGCACTGGAATGCCCTTCTTAGTGCCTAACGTAGAGAGCAATGGTTTGTGATCGGTGCACAATGTAAATTTTCTACCATGCAACATTTTATGAAACTTTTTGATTGCAAAAATTAAAGCCAATCCTTCTTTATCAATTAGACTGTAGTTTCTTTCCGCTGGAGTCAACGTGCGTGAAACGTGACTAACTGCCTTTTGACTACCAGAAGCAAAACGATGCAACAAAACCGCTCCGATTCCATAATCAGAGACATCAGCTGCTACAACAATTTGCAATCTGGGGTCATAATGTGTTAACGCAAGGTCCGACAACAACACACTCTTGATGCGCTCGAAAGCTGATTGACAAGTCTCAGACCATACCCACTTAGCATTGTGTGTCAAAAGTTCATTCAAGGGTGCACGTAAAAGATGCATATTTTGTACAAAATTATTGTAGTACTTGACCAGACCTAAAA
Organism: Paragonimus skrjabini miyazakii; assembly: GCA_014338405.1. Taxonomy (NCBI): domain Eukaryota; kingdom Metazoa; phylum Platyhelminthes; class Trematoda; order Plagiorchiida; family Troglotrematidae; genus Paragonimus; species Paragonimus skrjabini miyazakii. Next base: position 105,508 of record JTDE01001754.1, on the reverse strand, counting down.
ATGACTGCAATGTCACTTTATTTGTCGGGGCCGGTAGGTGTTCAATAGCCTCTATTTTCGATGGATCCGGGCGACGACCGTTTCCGTCAACGATTGATCCAAGATAGGCAATACGATGCATAAAAATGTACACTTTTCGATGCGAAGACTAAAATCGTATGTTCTTATTCGGCCGAGAACTTCGTCTAAATGTCCCTGATGAACTTTAGTAGATGGACTTGCGATGATGATGTCGTCCATGTAGGCCGAAGCGTATGCCAGTCCATTCAACATGGTATCCATAATCTGTTGAAAAATAGCTGGGGCACATTTCACGCTAAATGGCAACCTGTTATACTGATATAGCCCTCGATGTGTGTTGATGTCGAGATACTGCCTACTTGAGTTGTCAACTTCGACCTGAAGGTAAGTATCAGAAAGGTCAATTTTGGAAAACACTTTACATCCATTTAGTTGTGTGAACAAATCTTCAGGTATAGGTAACGGGTACTGATATGTTTGTAGCACATCATTCAAACCAGTAAAAAAATCCACGCAAATGCGAACTGTGCCATCTGTCTTTTTGACAACAACTATGGGAGTTGCCCACGCTGAGTAGTTGACCTATGTTAAAACACCCAATTGCTCCAATCTGTCTAATTCTGAATCAACTTGAGTGATCACAAAGTACGGTACCAGTCTTTTGGGCCGAAAAATTGGTTTGCAATCCGGAGTAAAGAAAAAAATTCCCTTCGCTGCAGGGCATAAACCGAGATCAGTGTTGAAAATATGTGCATGTTTAGTCTGTAATTCTACTAGGAGGTTATTGCACACTTCAGCACCTTCTGAAGAGCCGGATAATGGAGACAACTGTGCAGATGATACATCACAGGAAGAGCTAATGGGAGCATCCCACAAGTGTAACTGTCCTATCCAATCAATTCCTAATAGATTCAAATCATTTGAGTCTGCAATATAACACGTACCGCTACATTGTAAATCGCGAAATATGAACTCACATTTGATTTCTCCCATAAATGCGATTGGGTGGCCAGATGCATTACGCGCAATACGTCTTGAGGGTCGGTAAGTGGGTTCCCCAATTTTGTGCCATGTTGAACGAGAAATTATGGTTAGATCCGACGCAGTATCGATTTGTAATGTTACCGGAAAATTATTGATCAGCAAAGTTAAAAATTTGCGCGAATAATAATGGGCATTATCAGGGGTAGAAAATACGACATTTGACTGCCTTCTGAAGCAAGTCTGGAACTGATTTCTACTAGATGTAAAACGACGACCTTCTTTGTGTCCCAAACGACCACACTCTTGACACTTGTGTGACCGAAAACGACAAAATCGTACTAAATGCCATTCGCCGCAGTGCCAACAGGCCATTGGCGGTCGCTGCCAACCCAAGTTTCTTGATTCACTGCTTGCTTGTGATTGCGTCCTTGTGACTTTTTCAACCAGCGTCAAATCGCGTGTCTCTGATGACTGTAGCATTTGTGAATCCTTCTTCAGATTTACTAATCGCAGATATTCCGAAGTCAGCTCCTGCAAGGAGAAGGACTGTATTGAGTCGAGTTTCGCCAATAACCTGGTTCGGGTGTCGGCATCTGCTGCTGTTGTGAGGCCAGAAACAAAAACCAATGACTTGAATTGATCATCTGATATCTTTTCCAACTGAAATCTTTCACATTCTCTGTTCACTCTTCCAGAGTATGAAACAATATCTTCGTTCGGCTGTCGTGCAATTTTCAAACAGTTGTAACGTATATTGAAAAGTGATGTGCGTCCTCCAAATATAGTTGAAAGTATGGAGACGGTCTATTGCAAACTGTAGTCTCGAGAATGATTTGGTAAAATGAAGTTGCAATACTGAGTGTGTTCATTTGCACCTAATTTCTGCATCAGTAGGCGCACTTTAGCTGGCTCATCCAACGTTGCACCATCAACAACGAATATATCCTCATAACGTCTGTACCATGAAAGAAAGGTGATTCCGCCTTCTGCATCATAAACAAACTCCTGAATGCCACTGGCTAGTAGTTCCTTTAACTTGGTATCTTCTGAGATGCTGGGACTTGTACTCTGGAGAGAAAGTCCGTTCGCTAGAACTTCCAGTAATTTAGTATTCTGCCGAATCTGCGTTTGCTGCTGAATCTGAGCCTGTTGAAGTAAGAGCGTGTTGTCAGCCATCTCTGTCGCCAAACTGTTGTATCTGTACTACGCACTGAAGTGAGAACTCTAAGGAGTTAGGAGGAACCTTGTGTATACTGACTGAGCCAGCATGAAAGTGAATTACACGTAACAATGAATAGAGTTTACAGTGGACATGACCTTTGTATGTGACCTTTGCAACCGGCAGGTGTGAAACGGGACGGGTCACGTGAGTGGGCGACTGTGTGTGTGTGTGTATGTACATGCATGAACGTCTACGTATGTCGCATGTATTCAAGCTATTAGCCGCTCCGTCCAGTTCACTTAAGCTATGATCAGCGCTTAAGTAGGTGGTATGCGGTCACACTGGTAACTGCTCCATTCAGTTCACTTAAGCAATGATCAACGCCTAATTAAGTAGGTTGCGTTCATACAGGTGACTCCCCCGTCCAGTTCACTCAAGCTATGATCAACGTTAACAAGCGGAAATCGGGAGAATTCAGAATACACGTGTATTTAGACCGTTGGGCATAAGTTGCAATGATCTCCTTCAGTTCTGGTCAAAAATGATATTACATACTGGCAGCCGTCAGTGAAGTCTTTAGCCGGCGAAACCATAGACCAACTGTCACCGGGATCATAATCGTCAATGATATGAAGATAGGAGGGTTGTAGCTGAAGTGGTAGAAGTGGGAATCAATGTTTTCGTCGGATAAATAATGAATATCAAACTTGGTCATTATCTGTCAGATAAATGAGCACTGACTCGGGTACACGTGGCAAACTATTTTCAAGAATAGTCAATAAGCAATAAACAAAACGATACACACGTTGTTACTGATAGAGTGGGACGTGTTATCCATGTTTACACTATTCCGTAGGTAGAAACAACCAGGTGAAAACGTAGACACTTTTCCACTGGAAATACTATAAAGGACTCAAGCTGAACATATACTTCAGGTAAATAATTAAGCAGCGACCGTGGCGGCATAGCTTCAATTAGGAATTACTGTGATATTTCGTGTACAATGCAATGTAAGCGCAACATGGTCGAGGGCTACAAATTCGATCATATCTCCAAAACCACGCGGAATTGAGCGTTTCTGTAATACATGTCACGTAGTCTACCACGGAAATTCCGACGGAAGCATTTTCAGAAGGCACAATCGATGAGGAAAGCCAACATGATGCTTTTGTCGAAAAAAATGTCTACACATTTTTTTCAACAACGTGTAGCTAATTTTTCTCATTGCTACGCTTTTACTATACTCCATGAGATATGCATATTTGTCCCGCAATATGCGTTTTAATATTTCAGGAAAAATGTGAAAAATCTATTTTGACGCCTAAATGGCCGTTTTCAACTCGTTTCGGCCTTGAAGCACCATCCCGGCGAATTGCTGGGAGTGTTCTTTAATATCATTCTTTCAGCAGTTCACCTTGTTTCCATTCCAGCTTAAATCCCGATTCCATGAAAAAGTTAACAATTGTACCACTGTTAACAGTGGTACCAACGAGTGGCGAAGAATGGTGCATTGTCCTACGTTGAATTAGGCTATAGGCGTTTCTCACGTTTGTAGTATTATAGAAAACTTAGTACTCATGTTTCAACAACAGTTCGATTGTCGAAATTATTATCACGCTTTCCTGCTTAATCACGCCGAAATTTAAATAAAACCATGTGTTTCCACGTCTATGACGTCGATTTTCATTATATTTTACCTTCATATTTCCGAACTAACGTAGAATGCGACTCTGCGTTATTTTTCCATTAATCCCTAGGCCATTAAAAAACCGCACATTTCTTGTTTACGTCTTCGGAAGGTTGAAACAAAAAAATCTCTAGGGAACAGATTTTTAAGATTTTAGATTCTGCAACATATCACAAATTTTCAACTACTTTAATGTCTGCGAATTATTTTTTAACTGAAAGATAATGGAGCTATTCACGTTCTACCGATTACACGCAGCAGGCTCGCGAGATAAACAAAATAATTACAGATCAGTGGGTCTGACGAGTATAGTTGGAAAATGCCTGGAACGACTAATTAGGGACAAAGTTTCGACGCATCTTGTTGGAACAGCCTTATTAGCATTGCATAACACGGTTTTCAAAAAGGGATATCATGTCTATCCAACCTTTTCTACCTCATGGATGAGATCACGAGACTATTGGACGAATGCTGGAAGGTCGAAGTTTGCTACTTGGATTCCGGCAAGGCCTTCGATTCAGTAAATAACCGTTATCTCATCCACAAAATGAAGTGTCCAATGTGCAGCGGCTGCACACGAGGCCCGCAGTGAACCGCTTAGACTTGAGCGGGTTTTGTCTAACAGGCGACTGGAAGTACTCTGCCGAGATACAAAACCATTGTCCGGCCTCACCTGGAGTACTGCATGCAGGCGTGTGCTCCCTACATACGTGAAGATATTCAGCGCATTGAAAGAGTGCAACAACTCGAATGATAAGGTTTACCTTATCATGACCGATTGAAGGAACTCGGATTGTGCTCCATTGAAAGGAGGAGACTGAGAGGTGATCGTATCGAGATCTTCAGAAAGCTGTAAGGCAAAAACAACGTAGTCCACAGATGTTTGCACACATGGGTCACGAAGCCACCACCGGAGGTCACAGTTTCCGACTGAGGAAAGGCAGGACTCGTTTAGACGTACGTGCAAACTTCTTCAGCAAACGGCTAGTGAATGTGTTGAACAAGCTCCCAGATGAAGTATTACATACCGATAGTGTGATCTCATTTAAACTGCGGCTGGATAAAGTGTGACAGGAGATCTTTCCAGACCTTTGACATAGCGGACAGGACATGGCAGATAGTGATAGCATACAGGAAAGTGGCAGCGTAAGGGCTTGTTTTTGTCCTGGAGTCAGTGTTCCCGGTTACATCTGTGACAGAGTGGCCGTGTAGGCATATTCACATGCCGTGGGTAACGTAA
>JTDE01001754.1:77089-100314 GCA_014338405.1 Paragonimus skrjabini miyazakii | reverse complement strand
TATTAATGCATTTCTCAAAATGGTAACCTACCGACCTGTGAACCTTTCAAGTCCATGCACACTTTCCTTTTTTCCTGTCTCACGTACCGCGGCGTTTTCATATGGTTGGGATGTTTGCTCGGCACAAATCAGGAACCTCCGACCAGTGACTAAAGTGCTAAAGTGTTAAAACCTCGTCGCCTGCAGACCAGGAGCGGTGATACCACGGGTGGCATTTAGGGCAACCAGCATTCAGTCCCACACTGCTGTATATTCAGGGTTTGTGGAATTAAAGCAGTTCTCTCCTCATTAGGTACCTCCCAACTCACTCCTGACTCCCATGCTGTCTACTGGTGTGACACAGAGGTCGGACCAACGTGACCCAAAAAATTCATTTAATGGCAGGAACGCTACACACGGCATTAAAAGATAAAACTCCAACTAGGTGCTGTCGTGAAAACAAAAAAGGGGTAGGGTGGGAAATTGGTTATGATTGGTGGATTTTGGTTTGTGCCAGAAATAGAAACAGGCGTATGGAGGTCCGTTTATAACAGTGTAACTTGCAGGTGACCAGTTATTTTTGTAGTGCATTTAAGAAGCTTTTTTACGCGTTTTTGTTATGGGGTAACGGGTGGATAGAGTTACTGGCTATATAAAGTTACTTGTAATATAGAGTTACTTGCTGGTAAGAAAACGCCTCCCCAGTTGGTAGAATGCCTGCACAGTTAGAGCAAGATGAGGACCGAATACGTCTGTGACAGCATACCTACGGAAGTGTGCTATTTTGGTGAACCTGTCCAAAAGGAGATGGAGTTGGAGGTGTAATTGAAGGTTCGCTGATGCTTCCTCCATGGAGTATACCACTACTTGTCGGTCCTGTCTATCATGGTTGAGGCCCCTTGTAGTGTGAAGAAAGCATACGCCAATTATCATGTATTTAACTAGTCATTGGCGGTTGCTATTATTTTCCTCTCATTCTTCTCACCCTCGTTCTTCTTGCCCGCGTAGATTATTCGATAATCGAAATGGGCTCAAAATCGAAAAACGGAATCTGAAAAATCCAACGTTCCCGCTTCACGTGGGACAGTCACAGATGTGGGTGCTGTTCTCTGGCATGCCGGTGCAAATATTCTAGACGGTCGGTTGGCAACAACCATTTTGTCCTGTGCAAATTGAATTTGAACTCAAACGTGACCAAGCGTCTTGTAGGGACGATGACGTACGCACAAGCAGTGACGTCACGCCCACAGTCGCAAAGGAGGGCCATCAGAACCACTCGGCAGTACATGTCGAGCCCAACCCCACCACCCTCCTCGATTCCAGGCCTTCTTTCCCAAACTCTTCCTCGCACTTTCCTCTGTCTTTTTTCGAGAGGTCATGTGACGAAGTAGCTCTTAAGTGCATTTATGCGAACTGTCTGAGTTTGTTTAATAAGTTGCCGGAAATCAGACAGTAGACTTATGACACACAACCCCACATTTTTGCTTTCACGGAGACCTGGCTTACATGTGACATCAGTGACAGTGAACTGAGTGTCCCCGGGTATTCAGTTCACCTAGCTGACTCCGTCCGAGAGAGAATGGGAGTTCTGCGATTCCCCTTCAACATTGTCTCCAAACGCCCATGGTTATCGGTGGATTTCATTCCTCTGATAAATGTGACACCTTGTGGCTTCGATTGGCTTTGCGTGGCCAAGACTCCCTCCTAGTGGGGGTTATTTATCGCTCTCCCTCATCTGACGTCTCTGATGAGGACACTCTTCTTGTAAACCTAGACAACTTCTTAGGCCAAAAAAACTTTACCCATCTGCTTATAATGGGCGACTTTAATGCACCGAAAATAAACTGGGCATCGGCCTCCCACCAGGAATGTGAAAACGGATTCTCGACCCCCTCATCGACGCTGATACGACGGAGAGCATGGACACAGCATGTCAACGCCCCAACGCGGCATCGTTCTGGTCAGACTCCCTCCCTGCTCGACCTGGTTATCACTAATGAGAGCCATCTGGTAGATAGAGTGACCTTCAAACCACCATTTGGACACAGTGACCACTCTCTGCTCATCCTTGATCTTATATTTTACTGGTTACAGCAACCAGTAAAAAGTCCACAGTCCGAGACTTTAATCAGGCTGATTTCAACAGCCTGAGGAGCAACCTAGGTTCATTACTTCTTGATTATGGCTCGGCGAACCAGACCTATCGTGCACTTCAAAGCGCAATTGAGAAAGCGGACAACTTATTTGTGCCGCGCAAACTGTGCACTTTCTCTTATCGGCCACCTCTTCCGCGCAGAATACGTCATATTCTCAACGACCGTTCCCATTTATTCACAAAGCATAAGATTACGGAAAATTTAGAGGACCTACGCGCGTTCCATATCGTTAGAAATAGGTGTAGACGGGAAATCCGTGGGCACACCAAACGCGTACAAAAAAGGTCCTCATCAAAGCTCGCAGGAACAAAAACTTCCTATTTAGGCATACGCGACGGCTAAGAAAAAAACAAACCCTCGGCTCTTTCTCTTTGACTGCCCGACGGGGAGACCTCATCTTACTCCCTGGTTGTGGCCGAGTTATTTGGGGAATACTACACGGCAATCTACAACGTCGCACCGCCGGCCTGCCACCCTATCCTCCAGCAGCAGAATTTTCAGCAACCACCCATTACCGCCGAGTTTTCCGCGTTGGATGTTGGTGACCTTTCATTTGAGGTAAATTCATATAGGGCAGTGGGTCCTGACAAGATCCATCCCAGAATTATCAAACAAGCGGCTGCTAGTCTGGCAGAACCCTTTTGTAGGCTGTATAAACAGGAACTCCAGACTGGCATTCTCCCTAGCGCATGGAAAGAGGCGACGGTCACGCCCATATTTAAAGCAGGTGACCGGCACTCTCCAGCTAGTTACCGACCAATCAGCCTTACTAGCATTCCGTGTAAGATAATGGAGCGCTTATTAAAGTGTGCCATCCTCAATCACTTCTTATCAAACCATCTTTTTTCTTCTACTCAACATGGCTTCCTTCCTAATCGGTCGTGCGTAACTAATATGCTTGCTTTCATGGACAGTCTAACGGAGGCCTGATAAAACGGCCTCATCTGAGATGCCATCTTCTTTGACTTCGCCAAGGCTTTCGACCATACCCCACACGGCTCCCTGAAACACAAACTGGAAGCCTATGGTATTCAAGGAGAGGTTTTTCGTTGGATTGTTTCTTGCCTTGACAACAGAACATTCAGAGTTAAAACTGGATCAGACCCCTCATCTCCCACTTTCATTTCTGTGGGAGTTCTTCAAGGGTCAATGCTAGGTCATCTGTTATTTCTGATCTATATAAATGACCTTCCGGATAATATTTCCAACAAAGCCCACATATATGCCGATGACCTAAAAATCTGGAACGCCACTGATCCCAGTGCATTACAGATAGATCTTGACGCGACTAAACGTTGATCGGACGATTGGAGTCTCCCACTAAATGACAGTAATTGCGCACATATATCACTGGGTGGAGATTCTGGCAACGCCTTCGTGATTCATTGTGCACGCGGCACAGTAGATATCATGAAAATCGATCTGAAGAAAGATCTGGGCATCTGACTGTCGTCTCACTTATCTTTTGCGCATCATCACGAGATGGCAGCGAAATAAGGGTTTGCTACTCTTGTGATGATTAAGCGCACTTTCCCCTGCATAGACAAGAAAGCGTTCCAAACGCTTTACGGGGTTTATATAAGGCCGCTACTCGAGTATGCTAATTAGGTCGTTTATACAGGCCAGAAGAAAGACATATTAGCCGTTGAGCGTGTCCAGCGCGTGGCTACCACACTTTTCACAGGTCTCAGTAGTGTTGCGTACGAGTCTCGACTTGAAGTTCTTGATCTATACCCACTTGAATTTCGACGACTCCGCGGTGATTTAATTTTCACACATATCCTCTTTAGAGTAGGCCTCGTTGATCAGTTCTTCACTGTAGCGAATGATGGCTGTCAACGAGGACATAACATTAAGCTTTTCAAGCTTCGTCCTCGGACCTTTCTTTGACAGCAGTATTTTTCCTACAGGGTTGTCAACTTCTGGAACAGTCTCCCCACTGAGGTCGCCGGTAGCGCTTCTAGCGATCGCTTTAAAGCATAACTTGACTCCCATTTTCCAAAATTCCTTTTATGCAAGTAAACTTAGTTTGTTTTTTGATATTTACTGTAATTTCCAAGAGCGGTGCTACACCCTGTTTTCACTGAATGCCTTTCAGATCAACAGACGCCCGCCTTACACTGAACAAGGAAAACCGACTGGATCCGGGACCCCTGGGCCTCTGTCTCGAACCCGTGTATCAATCGCTGAATCGCTGAAGTCCGCTTCCTTTTAGACCCTCGAACACGCGGGTCGGCTGCGCCTGTACAACGGGCTGAGAAGGATGACCAACCAGAGCCCGAGGCCGGCGGGCAGTGAGCGTGAGGCCACTTCTGATTGGTGGACCATTCCGGACAGTGGGAGCCTATATATATATATGTGGACGAGGACATGTGAATCGAATCCTCTTAGTATCTGTATGCGTTATTACACATTGGTCGTTGACTTGTGACTTCTTTTTGTGTGAGGTAGACATTTTCGTGCCCCAATTACGAAAGTTGAACGTTATGTGTACTGTCGCTTGTGATTGACTCATTGGAATATTGCACCGGAACAAGTGTATTGAAGGTTTTAAAAGGTTTTAAAACTTCACTTGACTCTCATTTTCAAAAATCTTTATTATGTGAGCAATCTGACTTTGATTTTGGTATTTAATGTAATCTCCAAGAGCGGTGCTACACCCTGTTTTCAATTACTGTCTTTCAGATAAACAGACGCCCGCTTGACGCTGAGCAAGAAAAACTGACTGGTTCCGGGACCCTTGGGCCTCTGCCTCGAACCCGTTTATCAATCGCTGAATCGCTGAAAAAAAGGTCATGCAATGACCTTCAGGTGTCAGCCGTCTTGAAGGTCTCGAGTGGGTTGTGGAAGCCGATGGGTTTTTTTTGACTGCATGGTAATGGTTGAGGCACACAGTCGTAACACAGGTTAGTTTGTGGCATTTTCGGCAATTGTTTTCGTGCAGTGCTACCCACAAGCAGACACCACTTGCTTCGTTCGGAAGTAAGTTTTTGTTTGTCCTTGTGTTTTATCTATAGGTGCTGGCATTTTTTACCCCAGTGTCTTCGCACATAAACTCCCAGTTCAACTTCTCAAGTACTCCACGAACAAACATTGTCGAAGCAGCCCAGCCTCACACCAAGACAGTCACGGTTGAATGCGATATGGGTTTAGTTCAAAATCATTCACACCAAGGTCAGCCTGGAAGTACAGATCATATCGGAAAAATGGAGTCAGATGGTTGTTTTCGTCTAGATCGCCTGGATAGTGTGGTAAATCCGGATGCCACTGCCAAGTTGGATAGGATGGCTAAGCAACTAGGGTTCCACTTGCCAACTAGAGTAGACACTGCCGTGTCACATGACGACTGTGGCTGGGATGATTTACAGATGGAAGATTATTCAAACGCAAACCGTGGTTCTGAAGATCAGTGCCTAACTAAACAGTCATATAACCCCAAACGATCTGTGTTTTCTACCATCATGAAGAGGCTTTCAATGCCACGTACTAAGGGCGTATACGGTTCAGCGAATGCAAATTCGGGAGAACTTCAGAAAATCGGAACCTCTGAAAATGTAGATGCCGTAGCCCAACGGACTTCTTCTGGACCTGGTCGCTTTCGAAAGTGGCTACATCGGCGCATTTGGAAGTCCAAAGGTCCGCTGTCTAAGTCGCGTAAGCAAATTATATTGTTAGTCTTTCTAGCGTTTTCTTGGCAGTTTTGTTAAAATGTACGAATAATTTAGCAACTACTTCAGTGAATTCACTTCTGCAGCTAGAATCAGTGGATTGGTTTACCAAACAACAACATTGCACTAACCATTGATGAAATTCACTTAGGTGGCTGATACGCGTTCGGGAAACTAAGGGTTTGGATATGTTCTCCAGATCGGTTCGGTTTTCTCACGGTGTGCCTGTGACAGTTTTACTTAAAAGCTGCCCTCAAAACATTGTTGGAGCAGTTTTTTCGGAATCGCTATATTCATAGGAATGTAGGATCGAGCGAACCGACGATAACCGGTTGAGAATAATACAGCGAATAGACAAAGCGTATATTGTTGACTTGCGAAGTCAACGCGAGGATAAACGGATACAAATACGAAACGATAACGGAGCGGAGCGACAAGCGTGCACGGAGCGGGATCGTACGTTCGAGTGCGCGGGGAACTTGTCGGTATCTCTACTCGTTCAAACAAAAGTTTAAGTACATACGAAATTGGAAGACAGAAGGAGTACAAATGACACTCGTAGCTCTAACATAATTGATAATAACGAATGGGGTCGCTACAGGAACAATAAAATTTATGAGAGAATGAGCAAGGTTCATGGCGGCGAAAATTTCAGTGAACCAAGTGTTTTTGTACATCGCTTTTACTTTTAACCTAGAGAGGTTAATAACGACTGACAACGGCGTATTGCAATGGGTTGTCAACCTACGAGAATAACGTTTAGCCAACGAAATGCTGAAGCTTCAATTTGTGCAATTTCACGTCACCTCTGAGACCGTTTTGTTCATCGAAAGTGAGGAATCTCTTTGGGATACCTTCAGAGAAAAGGGATCAAAAAGACGTCAAGTGTTTTCAAAAGTGAACTCAGTAAATACCAGGGATTTTTGATCGAGACTGATACGCACCGTTTTAAGAGCATGACCCCGCTTTTGTAATAGCCGTTAAACACGCTTCTGTGCATTTGTGTCCTTGTTGAGGCTAGTAAATGCTACCGAGTTGATTTGTTCGAACAAAGGTCTATCTTAGACTCCGGAAGGAACTTATCTGGCTTTTGGTGGGTACGAGATAATGTTCATTTCGTCGTATGCAATATAACACAGTTTTTCTTAACCACATTTTCTTGATATTTTACAAACGTCACTTCATCAATGGCATAAGAAGCATTATAATTTCGTCTTGTCGTCGTTCTGGTTTATGCAGGTTGCCGCGTTAGTTCGTGTATTCTTTTCCTTTGAGCGTCAATCACGGTGTTTAGTGGGTGTTACTCTTCATGGCCTAGTGTGTGTTTCAAAAGATATTCAGCACATTTTTCATCTCAATTTTGCTCGGTATTATTTTCCTCTAGCCACACGTGATCAGTCCGTACCATCGTTGGCCAGTGTAGAGGCAATCCTTGAAACTAATGGCTTTTCGTCGTTGCATGATGAAGTTTCACGACCGTCATGTGAAGATTCCGGACGTCTCACTGACAGACCTCTCAGACGTGTCCAAATTCGAAACAGTCTCCTGGATCCAGAACAAGCTAGGCAGTGTGCCTCTTTGGAGGAGCTCAGTGATCACACCTCTTATTTGCCACCTTCAGATGGATCTTGTGTATGTTTACTTCAACTAACTTTATTTAATGACACCGCTCGTCACGTGACATGTTTGTCTCATCCATTCCTGTCGGTTGGCTGTTTTTCCAAGATTCATTGGCGAAATCGGAAACGAAATTTAGTTTTCACCCATAAGTCATCTATCACTGTAAATCTGCTTATTTAAAGCTTACTAAGTTCCATGCATGCGAGTTATTTCCAGGTTGTTGCGATCTAACCAGGAGCAGTCAGGCTAGCCGAAACTCGTACACATAACTGTGTTGTGATTGATTCGCATCTAATCTAGTTCACTTTTATCGGTATTTTTCCTTGTTGTTCGCTGTCTTGATTACTTTTGAGTGTATTGAACACATTTCATCCAAGTAAACAAACATCATCACACAGATAGTGCCTACCAAACCTTGTTCATCGGAATGGTCAGGGCTTTCATAACCCGTGACCATGTCATCCCCTGGCCGCCATGCGGTTTCTCCCAAACATCAGCAACCACACTGGACAATGCAGGATACGGCAGACTCTCTGTTGGCATACGGAGTGTATGACCTAGTTGGTGAATATTGTACATTTTCACCAGTTGAGTTGTCGACTACAAACCTGCACATTTCCCAAACACGCTTTGTCACCTTGATCACAAAGTCAGCCTGTTTGATATAGGTTAACTGGCAGAGTCAACGGCGGTGAGTAAAATGAGTCTGCGCTTTTCCCGCACGGATGGATCAGGTCTCTGGTGCATTTTAAAATCTGTCTTTAATTGGCAAGTAAATGTCTTTGCAACGCCGCATGTAAAGCAGATTGGCGAATGCATTATGTGCTTACGCTGTCTTCGCGGGCACCGTCAGCGATAGTGCATAGTGATGAGTTGACACTATCCAGGTAAACAGAACGATCGTAAATCTTCAACAGCTTGCAATAACAGACAGAGTCGGCCAACCCAATCCTTTGGTACCACTTTACACTTGGGGAGTGGGTGGCGCGAAATGAATTCCATACAGACCAGCCATCTTGTTTAACTGACTCAACATGGTCTGCATGTATCATCCCCGTACTCAATGTCAGTCAGCTTACTACTTGGTATAAGCTCCACTCTAAGGTCATCAGAGCTCCTGCATGCTCCTTTCAGAATATTGTCTGTCACAAAGTTGTAATGAAAGGGGTATATCGGACAAATCCGCGGAGGGCCGCTTGATCTGGAAAACGCTCGATATAGGTGCCCATAAACGTGCAGCAACAGAAATACAGCGGCCTGGGCAAACTGACGTACTTCACTTCATTGAGACGACCTCTGATAGCAGCCGAGTCAGAAGCAGTCTTTAGGTCCAAAACTGCAGAGATTGCTGACTGTGGAAGGGGATGTCGATGCTTGGTTGCAACAACCTCTTTTGTGAGATTGGAACGACTGTTTATAGGCACCGATTACGAGGCACCTCTTCACTCTCTTGTATGGAACGGACAAGTGTGGTCAGTTAAGACAACAGTGAAAAGTGCTAAAAGGCCAGAGCCTGGAGCTTTATGACATTCCAACATTTCCATCTACAGGGTCACATCGTTTGCCGACGGCAGGCCGTCTGGAACGCCAGAACCAACCACATTCTCCGCATAATCATCAGCTGAATGAGTTGTGTCACGTCGGCTGGACAGTAGCTCCATTTCATCTTTCAAGTCGCCGCGACAGACTGTATATTCGTGAACTATCTTTCCCATATATAGTCTCACTAACAGCTTGCCGAGCCCAGTGCAACCACAATTCAAGGAGAACAGTATATAGCTTCCTTGATGGAAGTACTTTCTTCACCCCTGGCTCGCCCGGGAAACTAAGCCCCATCGTCTTTTCTGAGAGTTCTTAAGTTTACGTTTCAGTTAACGGCGGTCTTTGTCATGATCGGATCAGTCTACTTTTGTCCATGAGTTCTGCAGAAGTCCACTTTTTTCGTCACTGCTGTCTTGAAATAGATCTCTTCCCAAAGGGTATGTATAGCCGTTGGGGTTTTAGCCTAGTGCCCGTTTAGGTCACTTCACGATTGTGACTAGGGCAGCTCGACTGCCAATGCCATTTGGTAGGCGTTTCTTGTACCCTCACCGCTCAATTTCCAAGGGCATACTTTGCGTTTACAATCACATGGTATCAGAGCAAACAGTAAAACAAAGCGGGCACAACCAATCGCATGAATTGATTTAAGGTGGTTGCTCGAAAATGAACTACGGTCTTCAGTGAGGCGGCGCGACCGATAACCGATAGCGATAAGACCAATTCGCGTTCATGGATGAGTTACACAGGATGACCTCCGTTTGATGCATTACCGTAGTTTTCGCCGAAATATGTTACTCGACAAATAAAGTCCTTGAGGTCAGTATTGTCGGTACGTCGTGCCCGAACACCGCTCACAACACCTAGCCGCTTGTCCTTTAGAGTTACATGATTAAGTCGCGCGTTCATATCGTCAGTAAGCACAATGGTGTCCGAGTGTCTGCTTAATCTGCCATGATTGAATAGTGTATCATGGAAGTCGTTTTTGAATCATTGTCTGTTGAAATATATGCACATATCACAAGTAGACGTCTTTCCGGGCTGCGTCTGACGGTTTTGGCTGGAGTGTTAAGCTTGACGGCACACAGGTGACCGTTCAATAGGATTCAGTCGAGCAAACCCTACTCAACCCTAAACTCAGTGTAATCCCCACCTCAATTTGACCACGAGGTTTGGCTTCATTAACATCAGAGACCCTGAGAAAGAACCGTTAGTCCATGCACTATCCATGGGCGAATTCAAATGACTAAGAATGCTAAGGTCATAAGTGCGCGTTTCAAAAACAGCATGTGTCCAGTTCCATACTCCAGGTAGTGCTTCCCAGAGCGGCTTACTGACCTATTTTTTGAACAGTCCACACGTTAAAAGCGCTGATGTTTATCGGATGTCTTGGTTTAAAAAGAGGATGATTGGAAGCAGAGGCGGGAAGAAGTGAAAGTGAGTGGACTGGTCTGCCAAGGCAACAGTAATTTCTGATACCCTCAGGTCGTTTATGTCCTTGAAGGGGTTGACTTGAGAAACCCCACTCCTTGTCTCTAACTCAAAAAGCTGACCAGCGAGACCACGGGGAGGAGTTTTCTTAGGCGACCACATTCGGAGCCTCTGACACACAAATTTGACCTGCGATGCAACGTGAGATAGAATTTTATTGGGATAATCTGCTTGAAGCTAACTCCAAAGTCTCACTCACTTGGTATTGGGAGGTTTGTCTAGCCTTAGAATGTAGTGAATATGACATTAATGTCTGATTCCGAGCTTTGCTGCGCGCATTGGATGCGAAGCTGTTGTGGTGGATTATCAGGTCGAAGGTACGAGTATTTCAACACTTGGTGGAATACCTCAACGCGGGGAGAGGGTACATCCAAAAACTCACGGTGAGGGGATCGGGGACGGTATGGGCGACCGGATGAGTCATCGCTCGACTGGATGGTACCAAAGGGCGAGAGATGGCAAGCAAAATAGGATGGACGACCAAATCGGAGGCGCGATTATTTCCAACACTCAGAGGAATATCTCGACACGGTCGTGGAATACGATCAAAGCCCACAGTGGATAGATGGTGGACAACACGAGCGACCGGACGAGCCGTCGATCAACAAAATCGGACCAATGGAGGAAGAATGGCTGGCGGAAAACCCCTCGATAAAAGGCGCCGATCACACACATAAACCGGGCAGAAGTGCACACGACGTGTGAGCAGAAACCGGTGGGGTGTTGTGGACTGGAATTCTGACTCATAAACGCGAGCGCGCGCGTAGCATGGTAACTAGCGAGTTAGACAATAAAGATTGTGCTTTATTGGACATCTTTTCGCTACAATATTACAGACTTTTGAATTATTCAAAAAGTTTTTCGACTGTGTTAGTTAATACGCCAGCGGTCACAGTCAACCGTCGGACAGTCGGGCTGCTGTTTGTCTGAGAGCACCTTTTCTAACCCACTTCTGTCTGTTTATCGGTAGACAGCGGTGCCGCAACTATAAACCTGGTTCTGCTGCATGTCCATAAAGTCGTGTTTCACTACCCAGCCACTACGCGATCGGTAGTGCGACGTACAATCCTATGAGTGCAACTGCTTTTTGTTTGAATGCTCTCCTTTGACCTGTCTGACATGGTTGTACTTGGAAGGATAGATGTTTTGGTCATCGTAGCCTTGTGGACAGATACAGTGTACAAGCGTGATCACTACGTCAAGGTTACAGGATAGGTCTGCTAATCTTGGTTCTATTGTTGTATCCCTTTGTATCATCATCATCATCATCATCATCATCATCATGATGAGATATCGCGGCACAGATGTGTCTGCGATAGTTCTGTATTTATAAATACTCCCCCAATAAAGATAACCCTTTTCTTCCACGGTTTTCTTCTGAAACGTTCATAATAAGTCACATTCACACGTGGATCTCTGGAGCATGTTCTTATTGACGGAGTTATACTAACATCCCCTGTGTGTACTTGTTAATTCTGTATGTTGTTTTTAGCCTAATCTATTTCTTTGGTTTTTTCCAAGTTCTGCTGTCGAGATGTTCGTGAATAATTCGCTGTTATACAATTATGTTTAAGTATCTAAATCTTCTGCTCAGTCATGTTGCGAAAGCACTTTTTATTCCTTATTTAATATGGATGAGTTCTAAGGATCTAGGGTGTTTTATAACGTTTCGCCCCCCAGATGTGTCCATAATAGCTTCATGTTCCTAAGTTTTTTTCGCCATATTTAGCTGTTTTCTGCAATACTACTGCTGCAGTTCATTACTATCTTTTTTGTAGAGAAAAGCTCCGGTGTCTTTTTCAGGTTGTTTTGTTTGCATCTGTTAACAGTTCGTTTGATCGGATATCTGTTGATTTCTTAAAGTACACTGTACTGCGTTGTACAACCTGCTATCCGTTTTCAAGTATTTTGGACAATTTGATCACTGATTTCTTCAAGAGGATTTTTTATTGTAAAACTGTGTTCTTTTCAGCCTCCCTATGCTACGGTATGTCAGGAATCTATTGGCAACCGATCGAATTTTGGAGAATGTGAGTCAGTTTTGTGTACACTTACTTTTGCGCTTTTTTGAAAAAGCGGTATAGTTGCTCATGTTTGTTGAACGTACTCGTCTGGCTGCCTCACCTTCCAACTAATGAAAATAATTGAAAAACGCAGAAGCCTTCAAGTTTAACTTATCGATTGTCGTAATTATTTGTGATCAACTGCAACGGTGCATCTCAACTTATATCGTATGGCATTTGTTTACTTAGGGAGGTGAAGGCAATAGAAAACGCTCGTGGCCGGACGGTGCCCATATAATACGTATTTCACACGCCATTGGAAAAGTTTATCAGACTACGTGTTTTGGTTTCAAATTATCTTATACATTGCGATCAACGTTACACAATCGGCGATTCTACACCCCAGTTTGATTGCAGTGACAGAAATAACCTCCGGTCAACATGATCGTGTACCGTGGTCCGCCCGAAAGCGTTAATTTTATTCTCCTCCTCCTCCTCCTCGTTATCCTCGACAACATTAACAGCAAAGTCAATAAGCCTACACTTTGTTAACCAACAACTGGATTGGAGTTCAGTTATTTGTGTACAAAGTGTTACTACTTTGTATTTTAGATATCGGTGTTGTATGAGTTGCATTACGCGCTCCCTCTTTTGTTTCTAAAGTTCGACTCTTCCCCGTGATTACACAACTGTTTCGAAGTCTATATGTTAACCTGACGCAACTGTGCGGTTTCCCATCACGCATTGGTACGTGGCACGTTCACTGTGCATTTTAACAGGAAGCCACTTGGTAATCAAACACATTTGGGCGTACCTTACCTGGAGGAGACTAATTCTAAACCACATTTGTCTCTAGTGTAGGATCTTACCCATCAGACAACATTGAGGCCTATTGAGTAAATCGATGATGTATAATCCGTTGGCGCGGTTCTGTCTTGTATGGTACTACTATTCGTTTAACTGCCAACTACTCCGTTTCCATGCGATCACTCAAACTTCCTAACGCTAGTTGAATTGTTCCATCCAGCGACGGTTCACAAGACTGCTCGCTTGACACTACGGAGGTAAGTGAGAAGTGATCGTTAGTCCCGTTGGATACAACACGTTACGTTGATTACATAAATGGGACAATTCACCGGTACTAAGAATTATCGAAAGATTTCCCATTTCATCTGACCAAAAGATATCAGAAGGCATATGTTGGCGAGCCAATGTGCGAAACCCGTGATAAGCTTTTACATAGCCTGCAGCGACGCTATGGACGTGGGGTTGATTACTCTCAACAGCAGTTCAACAGGCAACCCGCGCTATTAACTACGCCTCAGAGTACCTCTTGTGCCCATTGGTCTGACCCTTCTTCGTTCGGACGCGGAGCACTCATTCGAGATCAAGTTCCCGAAACGTCACAAGGCATCTAGTCTGGATAAGCTCTCTCCTACTCTTTCTTGATCCCGGGCCTAACCTTAGTCAATGAGCTGATAACTGTGCTCCGGAAACTTCGAGTCAGTTACGTTGTTCCCATTGACTGAGGCTTGGCCAGCATCGTCTTCATGTTCATGAGGGGCTCACACTTTATACCTTCTGATGAGGGATTATCCTGTTTCCTGCTGCGTCGAATGTCCTTGCACCTAATACACCTCGTAGACTACGCGCAAACGGCATATCCACGATAAGCAACCTAGGCTTCGACCTGGTCGTGAATGATTTGATCGCATATTCACATCGTCTGGTGCTTGAACTCCGATATTCTTATGTAAGGCCGACAGCAGTTGTCTTTTTAAATCTCAAAAAGGCCTTTACTTCAGTAGCAAGACTAAATTCTTCATCCGTTAATCAAGAGGGTGCGCCCGAGACGGGTTTCATGTTGAAAGCCAGACCTCCGGCACGGTTATGACTTATAGCAGTTTATCTTTGACCTTCAGTATCTCAAGTGGACTACGACAAGGTTTCCCGGTCTCCCTTTTCCTGTCCAGCTTTGCAATAGACATGATCCTAGAATGCTCTCTGACAGACTGCGAATGAGGTAGAGTGTACTGACGATACTGTTCGGATGTAACAGTTTGTAGGAGCACATACGATACAGGTTGGTGGCTTCATTCTGTCAGGTCGGTATAAGCTTGTAGGATCGGTTAGACTCTACACCTGTTGCCATCTTTGTTGATGAGCGGTTGGAGGTAATGGTAAAGTTCATGCACTTTGGGGACTGGTGGAGTTTCCGATGAGATTACCAGTCGTCCTGATGACGTTTACCTATTTACACCGTTTGTGGCGCCGTTGTTACCTCGATGTTCCACAGAAAGATCAAGTACCTAATGTCTATACGTTTTGTTATTATGCGGCTACGAAACCCGGTCTGTCAGCTCGAAGATGTTCACAGTGTCCGTTTTCGACCGTCGGTGTCTGCGAAGCATTAGTGATTTCTGATGGGAACACCATGTCGTCAGTGAAGTTTGCTTTAAAGTCCTTGAGACGGACATACTCCATCGACCTCTGAGCCTAATGATCTCGTCTTACAGGCCTGATCACATTTAATGAACGCCAACTTATCACTTGCCATGTCGTCCCCTGTTTGTAAGTTGTGATTTCTACTGGAATTGGCAGCCTGATGACCTAGCGTTTAACTTAGCATGAAGACACTCACCCTGAAACTTGTTTAAGGAAAGTGTTCACGGCTTTCTGATTGTGATCTGGAGCTCAATGAACACCTTTGGTTGAGGGTGCCATCTGATGTGGAAGTTAGTGTTGCTCTTGTTGCGAATCTTTATGTATCAGTGTTATGCGCCCTTCTATCCCTCTGTTTCCCTCCTCTTGCTTACACTAAAAAATTATTCTCTATCCTCATATATTGCAGTGCCTTTGCTGCTTCGTGTGGTCGTTTTCACTGCACATGTATATGTATATGATGTAGTGTGTACACCCGGACTTTTACCGTCAAGGCGGCTATACCTTGCAAACAATCAATGAAACTATTAGTAAGGGTAAAGCTTCATCAACAAAATAGCTTCCTTATGGTTTTCACTGCTTCTCATCAAGTCCAAAGCAAATGCTAGTCGCTATTTTGCACTCTGCTAAATACTTCTGAATGCGCCTTACAGTCTCAAAATGTTGAGTTCTGCAAGACTGTTGTGGTTATGCAGACTTAACTTTGGATGGTGAAGTTATGAGAGTTGTTGACCGGCTGGTCTGCTTAAGAGGTTCAGTCAGTAATGATG
This sequence comes from Paragonimus skrjabini miyazakii, assembly GCA_014338405.1. Taxonomy (NCBI): domain Eukaryota; kingdom Metazoa; phylum Platyhelminthes; class Trematoda; order Plagiorchiida; family Troglotrematidae; genus Paragonimus; species Paragonimus skrjabini miyazakii. The sequence goes on along the minus strand of JTDE01001754.1, from coordinate 84,646 downwards.
GATTTCTTATAAATAAGATAGAGGTTCACGTTTCCCACCACTGAATCCGATTGGCCATCATCTGATCTAAAATCTCCAGCCATCACATTTGTGATTCATGAAGGTCTCAGCTCAGGAGAGGAACTCGAACTACAGTGGTCAACATCTTGGTGAGCTATTTTTGGTTTCAACAACAGGTCATCACCTGTTCACTTCACACATCACGCCAATCGGTCGCAGTATCAGCAAGGAGTGTCCAGTGTGGCAGATGGCTAGCTGACATTCATAGTACATGGCCTGATTCTCTAAGTCTAAGGTAACTTTAAGGTTGAACAAAATAAATATTTTATCGACCGCTGCCAGCCACCCACCTCGTAACTTTTTCGTCGCTTCCCCGTTGATACTACCCGATAGGAGCGATGGAATTTGAACATCGACGGCCAAATATCTGAAGACGGTCCATGTTCTACTCAAAGCAGCCGGGTTTCGCAGCCGTTAAGTAAGAGCCCTTACGGTCGCATCATCTATGGGACCTTCACAGCGATATCCCCATAGCCAAAAATGCCCTAAACTAACGAATGTTGTCATCGCCTCGGAGACATGAGCTTCTATTTTGCTCTCTATACCTCTGCTAGTGCATACACTGATCAACAACCCGTATCATTATACTACTCAACATTAAATCTACGTAATCGCAGTAGTTTTTCAGAAGCAGTCTACACATAGAGGTTGTAAAGCGTTTTCCGAACCACTAAGCTGAGTGCGAAATAGTGTCTGGCCTTGTTTGGGCCGGTTGAAAATTATCGTCAGCCTAATCACGTTCGGTCAGTCCTCCACCAGGTAGGCAATCCACGCCAACAGCCGCGTGATCAGTAAATGATTATATTAGCTATTTGTGCTTAGTTTCGTTTGTATCACGTATGTACGCTACATCCTGCTAATCTCTGTTCCGTTGCCTTATATGTGGTCTAGTTAACCGTTAAACAGCGGCGGAACCTTAACGTTTTATGACGGATTTTGCATTCTGATGACCTAATGGGCAATCTTAGGTGGTATGATGATCACACCGATAAATTCGCTCATTCTAGGGAAGCCAGTAGATAGACATCTGGTGAAGTACAGTCTCTTGGTCTGCCAGGTTGAGGGTTAGGATGATATTGACTTCTTATCCCATGAAATCGGCACAAGTACTAACCCGTTGCTCTGCAGCACGGGATAATGAAACAAGCTTTGTTTGTAAGATCTGATATTAGTTCTCGTGTAATTCAGGTTGCTCGGGCTAACACACCGCCACAACCTCGCACAATAAGTGACCTCGTGTCGAGGTGGTCATCTGGTAGTATGAACACCATCTGCTACATTTGGCAAGATAGGCAGGAGATAATATGCTACTACTGGCTCCCTTATCTTTCCAAGCTTGGTTTTCAAACCTTATCCATAGCTTCCTGTGTTTCATATTTGAACTAGGGTAATTAGCTCTGGTATCCATGTTTTGGTAGGCGTCCCTCTCTTACGTTCAGTAGGCGAATTAAACGTTCGAACTCTTATACTCACTAACATGCTGGTTAGACCGAAAGTGCTGATAAATGTAGGTGTTTGTAATGGGTACACTCTGGGCTAACATGCGGCGCTATTTCGGACGCTCAATACGTTGACGGTCGATGTCTGCGGCGTTTCAATGCCTATAATTGTGGATAGCAGTCTGCAGATTGTTGATACTGTCACTTCTCACTGAATACTGACTGATCACTGCTGGTGACTCCTTTGCTGCTGTTATTGGTTTGGCTCGAAACCTTGTGGTCTCGAGCGCGGCGACTGAAACCTCGTCGATGGATGGTTATTGGTACTAGCCGTCTACCAGCTGTATTAAGTCTGGGTTTAAACGAGATACCCTCTGAGGTCTTCATATTGTTTTTACATACAACTTTTAATAACATTACTGGTAATGCTAACGGTGCCTATCTATTACGTCCTACTAGCAGCTCCTATGTCACCGTACTAGCCGAAGACACGAACACGAAAATGGATAGGTTGTGAGATGTTGAATTGCAATCGGATGACAAATTCTGGTTCACATCAAGCGTGTCAAGCAGTGATAGGCATCTGCCACAGCTGTCTGTGCCGAGGACGATTTATTTTTGATAACTATCGGTCACAACTTTAGTGCACGCTGATATGCGACCTTGCGCTCCTCTTCACCTGAATAGATATGATCTCATAGAGATGACGTGTTTATTGTGTATAGATCACGTGACTCCGTTTGGGATTCTCGATCCTATTGGAGCACATGGGTGAAGTCGAACCGTGGTGTCTTCCTCTGTTGATTCACTCGTCAGTTCGTCGAACGGTGTTTCCGCCTATCGCAATTTCCGGCAGTTGAAAAACTAATCCAACCTGCACTGAAGTAAGCATATCAGATAAGGTTGCTGGTGTTGGTATTGGACGTTTGGACACAAAAGCCTCACTCACACGCCTCCTGGCCTTATTTCTTCGGATTTACACTGAATACGAGATGTGTGAGTGGGACCGCGGGTTGTGCAGTGTAAGCCGCCTGTGGTAAGTTATGCACAGAGATACTGTGACTTTGGTCACTGTGACAGGCTAATCCGGTACGGATGCCACCAACCATATCAGATAAAGTTAGAATACTGACTGTCGTCTAACCCTTCTAACTCCTGTTCAACCCAATTTTATTTGCCACTGAAGAAAGCAGCTGCTGTTTCTGCTGCTCATGACCCGATAATGTATACCTATAGTAAACAATAAACATCAAAAACGTCCTGAGGCTACTGGGAGCTAGGTCAGAAATTCCGAGTTATGCGGGCATTTTAAAAATAATCTCAGACGGGGCCTGTTTATACACACCGGAATTTGATTAATCAATAGAGCTAATGAAGTGGAATCTGTTGTTGCGTCGAGAAATGAGTAATTTTTTCGCTCTGAAGGGTACTTTTTTAAATGGAAAGGTGACATGCAACCACCTTAAGAAGCATGAAGATTGTCACGTGCACTTATTAATAGGTGGTACGAAACTGAAGAAGATGAAGACTTTATGACGGCTAAAACTTATATGGAGATTTTGAAAGTGTTCACTGCACTTCTCGGTTAAGTGTGAAACGCCATGTTCAGTGGACAGTTAATGAAGAACGGTTAGGAGACCAGAAGACAATGCACACACCGATGGAACTATAAGGAACAGATTCCGGTTGTCAGCATTGGGTTAAGTGGAACGAAGAGAGAAATTCGAGACAGAGGAATATTTGCGGATAAGGACTGGATAGATTAAAGTCCTATCCATCATCTACATACTACAACCAACTTGTCAAACTGAAAGAATCATGCTGAACCAACCAACAGATACTTGGTATATTTGGGTGTATGTGCTCGAATAAGCCTCAGATAAGTGAAAGTCAATGACGTGGTCATTTTGAAATCACATGATCCATATCAACGTACACCCACATTCATTCACGTCTACCGTATCCTAGGCTTCAGGTATTTCGTCACCGCGTTGTCTTCACAAGCACCCTTGGGATGGATTCACTGACCAAGCCGACGCGATGAAACCGTTGTTGTGTTGTTGTGCCAGACCATTGTTTTTTGTTGTTAATAATATTATTTTACCAGTTCGTTAAAAATCCCGGTAAGATTCCCTCAGAGAGTATTGTTTCAGTCGATCAAATAGATATCCAAACTAGGTCTTGTTTGTGATAGAATTGATACGAGATGGCGGAATACAAACTTCGGACCTACCGATAAAGCTTCCTTACGTCCTATTCACGTGTATGTCAAGGAGTGTGCACAGATTTGCCCGCATTCGGGGCAGATTGCGAGATTTTGCCTTCACTCGACATCATCCTCATCATAACAGCCATGAGCCTGAGCAAAAGGTGCAGTGGTTCGAGCTGCTGCTCACCTCAACAGTGACGTGGGATATCCTGGGAGAAAACGTTACTAAAAAGGTTGAACATTATTAAGGAAGACCAAGCGGAAGACTTGGAAATGGTATGGACACAGGTGCGCCATTGACTGTGACACATCGCCATCTCGGATAGCGTCTCTAACTAGCGGTTTGAGTGATCACGAGGACCCCATCCAGGCAGGCAACACCTACCCACTTTGCTCAATGAAGCAGTCAGGGTATTCATATTTCGTGACCACGTAGTTGCTTGACCACCACGCGGTTTTACCCAACTGTTGGTGGCTTGAGTATATAATGCCCGGTACGGTCAACGATCAGCTGACATACGGAGTACGTGACCCAACCATCGCAAGCTGCGTACCGTGATTAATTGACCAACTGATCGCGCATCTCGAGCGTTCCGGAATACGCGCCGGCGAACGGCCATATTGCTCACGCGATCAGATCACTTAATGTGGGCTAGTTGGCAAAGACAACGATGGTCAAACACAGCAAGCTTGTTGATATCTTCTTTGTGAACAGGCCACGTTACCGAACCATAAAGCAAAATGGAACGCACACAGGCATTACATACCCTTCCTTTCAGCGACAACCAGACGTCTTTTCGACGCCACAGATGAAGCAGTTTAGCAAAGACAATTCGTGCCTTTGCAATCCTCGCTGATATCTCATCAGCAATATTACAGGCTGACGAGATAGTGCTACCCAAGTATGTGAAACTGTCCACAGTCTCAAATGGATTATCTGCAATGAAGAAAGTAGGAGTTGAAGTGCCCCAGTCTTGAAGCAACACTTTGCACTTTGAAGGTGCAAAGCGCATTCCATACAAACCAGCTCGGTCGCTCAACCTGTCCGGCATGGTCTGCGTGTTTTCAGCAGAGGGGCTAAATAAGACAATGTCGTCCGCGTACTCCAGATCGGTCAATCTAGCACCAGGAAGAAGCTCAACACTAAGTTCACTGGACTGCTCAAGAGCACCCTCCAGAATGTCGTCCATGACAAAATTGATCAGGAAGGGGGAAATCGGACACCCCTGACGAACATCACTAGAAGTGATGATCGCCCGAGACAGTTGTCCATAAACCCTTACCCTGCTTGCAGAGTGAGCATACAGTGATCTCAATAGATTCACGTATTTTTCTGGTACTCTCTTGCGAAGGAGACAGCTCCAGAGAACGTTACGAGCAACTGAGTCGAAAGCAGCCTTTAGGTCCAGAAAGACCACGACTGTCGGCTGTCTATAACAGTGCCGATGTTCCGGAATCCGTCGCAACGAAATGACTGTTGATAAGCACCAATCGAGATGCACCTCTTCAGTCTCCCGGATCGTCTGGAGGAGTTTTATCAGTTCTAATATCAACCTCTCGCCACCATCCTTGTAAGGAGAAGGAGCGAGGAGATCTGGACCAGGAGCCTTATTACGCCCCAATAACTTGAGCTCCAGGACCACTTCTGCTTCCGACGGAGGATCGTCTGGAATGCAATAACTGACCAATCGGGTCCCGTCATCCACGTGATGTGGTTGAGGCCAGCTGAACTGCTCTTCAAAATGTTCAGCCCACCTGTCAAGTCGGCGCGATTGACTGGTGATAATCGAACCATCTTTTTCACATATGGTCTCACTTACACCGACTCGACGGCCAGTACAACCACGGATCAGGGAATAAAGCCTTCTGCTATTCCCCGATAGAAAGGCTCATTCTATCAATTTCGACTGTTTGACCGAATAGTGCTCACGGTCTTTGCGCAAGCTTTTAGCCAGCTTGCGTTTAAGTTCTCGACGATCGTCATCATATTCATAACCAGGTGGAATCGAGCGACCATTTTTCATGAGGCTTATCGACGTGATGGAAATCCAATTCTGTCGGAAATGAACAGCTCCTTCAAAACATGCCTGTTCACAGCATGCTTTCATAGCTACGGCGATTTGTTCTCAGCGTTCGTCAGAATCCTTCTTGACTCGAACTGGGCAACTTCTTCACCAACACTTTCTAGTAAGCGTTCTTTACATCCTCATCGCTCGAATGCCAGCTAAGCACCTCGCATTTTCGAGCGTAGATCCTCTGGGCAAATGACAAAACGAAACGGGCACGCGCAACAGCATGGTCCGAGTCCAGGTGGTCGCTCCAAAAGGCACGACAGTCCTTAACAAAGTGGCACCACCCGTAACTAACTGCTATATGATCCATCCGTGTCCACGGCTGAGAAGCACACGGAGGTCTCCAAGTAACACAGTGTTTCTTCCTGTTTTGGAATGCGGTGCTCGAAATATAGAGACCGTGGGATGCGCACAGCCACAGCAATCTTTCGCCACTGTCAGTGGGTTATGCCCGAACACCAAACATTCCTCCTAGCGACTTCTCACCCGGAGAAAGACGACCAAGCTGACCGTTAAAATCGCCCGCTAGTATGATGATGTCTGAGTGTTTAGTTTGCCTCAGAAGATCAACGAGGGCATCATAGAACGCATCCTTGGTAGCATCCGAAGAGCTGTCCGTTGGAGCGTACCTCGATGTAATGAATACACAGCGTCTTTCTGACTTGTGTCGACAGAATTTTGCCGATGTATTGAGTCTGACAGCGCACAAGCTACTGTTCACTTGGATCCAATCGAGCAAGCATTGCTCCGCTCTGGGATTCACTGCGATTCCCACGCTAGCTTGACGGCGAGATTCAACTTCAGCGTCGCCAGAAACCCTGAGATAGAAGCGTTTGGATCGACAGTTATCTAAAGGTGAGCTCAAGTGGATAACCGTGCTAGAATCGTAGACTCGCGTCTCCGACACACAGCACACATCAATACCCAGACTTGAGAGAGTACTTGCCAGAGCAGCTTGCTGACCGACTTGTCGGAGAGTGCGGGCATTGAAGGCGCTAGTGTTTACCAGTTGTCATGGTCTCAGAAAACAATTATCGTCCGAAGGCACATCGTAAGCAGTTTCTCGGGAATCGTTTGGATCTCGCCCTGACCGACCTTGTGACCGAGTAGTACTAAAGTTCGTTTCGACAGTTGACACTTTGAACTGTTGATTTGTAGGCCGGCTTCTTCAATCTTCTGCAACACAGCTGAAACGTGTCCGCTATGCCCCGTCTCATTCCCGCTGTAGATGACGATATCGTCTCCATCTGATTGAGAATGAGATCGATCATAAGGATTGCTTGCTTGGACCTCAGTTGCCCTGACTGTTCGTGAAGTTGGCAGTTACGTTTATAATGGTCAATATGGTTTTAGAGCCGGTAATTTTATGTCGTATGATGTGCCAGTGTATTTGCCTCATTTTTGCGGATATCATTTTGCGTTTGAATATATCATTTATTCAGATTTCATGTTAGTTTGCTGGCTTCCCATAACCATCAGCCACAGAGTAGCTTGCGAGGGCTGATGACTGCTTTATTGGATGTTCGATTTCAGTTGGGCGGTTTCGTCAAGTGCACAATGTTCATTGGAGCCCAGAGTCACTGACAAGTGATTAAACGCCACGTAGCCTTACTGACCCGGTTTCCGATTAGAGCGTATGGTCAGTCGTGCTATTGAAATGACATGTGCCGGTTAATTTCCTCTCGCATATGACACCAGTGTCTAACCTTACTTATGCAATTGTTGCCATGGCTATTTGGGATTACTTATTGGGTGAATTGCCATCTCTGCTGTGACT
>JTDE01001754.1:35998-69678 GCA_014338405.1 Paragonimus skrjabini miyazakii | reverse complement strand
AGGAAGCTGTCTTGCTGATGACGCCTTACTTTCACTTACAGCTTGGTTGTTTGTTTGCAAGGTGTAGGCGCCTTGCTGTTGTATGTTTGAATGTAGACGTAGCTATGTTTAATGGTTAGGTCCCCTACCCTCTCCCTATTTTCTCTCTTCCTAAACAGGGTTTGTTTCTTCTTCTTCATGATTGTGTGGCAGTTAAGCATCAGTGTGAACTACTGATGTATTGCTGTCTATGATGATGGTGAATGTTATGATTCTTTCTTGTTAACATTGGGTGTCCTATCTTTTTCCTGTTCGATCCGTAAGCCGACCACTTGGTTTCTCAAGTGAGGTGCGCATTCCCCTATCAGTGGCCATTTATTTCACAACAACCAACTCATCACACATGAACAGCACGGATAACTACAACACTTGGGCGGTATGTGACTCTATCGCCAGAGTACACTGTACTGGCTCCCAGGCACAACTGTCCACTCTTTTTCAAGGATGAGGAACGTCGCTGTCGCCATTTTAATAACCGATGTTTCCGTTCATTGTGATTTGAGTGTTACTCAGTACGATTGGCTTCAAGTAGTCGAACGTGTTTTATTACGTACAGATTGCTGGTAGAACAGTGCCAATATACCGTCAATTTGGGCGTGCAATTTAGGGAATGGTCGTTTGTTCTCTCGGTAATTCATTTGATTAAATGTTTCACTGTTTTGAAAAATGTGGATGCAATGACATATGCACTGTAAGTCAGCTTAAATGCAAAAGTGGCAAATGATTTGACACGGGCCCTCTTTAGATGGGATGATCACGAACTGTTCCATGTGTACATGTCCATCTCATTTATGCAGCCCCTAACCGGTTAATGCCTCTGTTCCCATGGACACCATCACACTGCCTGTCGTTGACAGTCTGACGGTTGACATAGTAGTGTAGGGGATTTAGGTGTTGTTTTGCTTCTAGACATAGGATTTGCATCAGTTCACGTGACATTATTGACAAAGCTCATTTGTGACATTGTAGATATCATGCGATATATTTATCCTCGCTGTTTCAATGTTCTCTCATCTGTCTGCTGTTGGTGACACGTTCATAATTGTCGAATTTTGTCGAATCATCTATCCATCGCGAAAAAAAAATTCCATAAAACCGAGGTCCACACATTTGTGTTTGTTTCATATTTCTATATGTTGGTGTACTACAAATCAACTGCCTTCTTCGATTTTGCCCGTTCACCTGTAGTCGCAATCGAATTTCCGCTGGTTAATCAGTAGTTTCTCGCATAAAAATCTTTGGTCTTACCAGTGTAATATTTAAACCAACATTCTACGTGGCGTGTACAGCCCGGGGTTGTGGGACCCGATTCGATTTGGCTTAACATTGTGGTCTGTTGAACTATGTTTGACCACGAACAGCGATATTTGATAGCATGGTGCAAACGTGTTCAATCGTTCAGTCTTTAAAAATGCTTAAATTTAAATGGTCTGATCGTACGCTACAGCTGCCAAGTACTTACCTGGTTTGTCGTACATTCTGTCGGTGCGGCTGTTTTGTAACAGTTGTCTTACGTCACTGAAGACGTAATTGTTTGTGCACATGATTTACGTGTTGAAAGTTTGACTTAAGAAGTGGGGGTTTTCATTAGCTCGTTTTTCGTCCGTCTTATTTTTTGTGCCTAAATGAATTCTAAGTATCAGGACCACTCACCGATATGGTACTATTTCCCTGGTTGAGAAGAAAATGCTTTCTCTCACAACAATATTCCAAATCGAGCGATCCGAAAAGAACCGGCCAATCTCTTGCTGTAAATTAATCCACTGATCACTCGACCATCTTCCTTCATCACATCGTTCACCGTTTTTATTTTAATGAAACAAACCTGTCAAATCTAATGCATTGCTTTGGCTTCTCAGCTCCTGTCGATGCGTCCCAGTGTTCCGTGATAGATGATCATTTGTGTACAAGAATGGCGAATAATTCGGCAACTAATTCCTCTTGCGCATCACCCCAGCCTACCACGACCTCATTTGTGCCTAGCTGTCTAGTTCGTGACCACAGCATTCGTTCGGTCGGCGACCGAGCCAGGGGACGCGTACATTTTTTGTACAACAGCGGTAATGAAGAGGCTACATCTAAAGCGACTCCTGTTTTGTCTGCACTGTCAGAAGCGAAGTTATTTCAGCCCACAAAGCCTCCGTCTCCATTCCTATCACCACGTGAGTGCTGTTTACTAGTTTTTCTAACGACAGTTGCTGGTAATTGTTGTTTCTTGGACGTAGTTTTCTTTTTGAATTGTTGTGTTATGAAATTTCTCGCCTCTAACATGACCTACATTCGGAGCTGTAAATTTATGTGACCACCTCGAGATAGTTGTCATACCTTTTCTCATCATAGTTCACCGTTTCGCTGGCTGATTAATATAGGTCATTGCTCCTGTGTTTCTGGTCACCGAAATGTTTGAACGATGCTCTCCGAGCTCAGCCAATCGTTTGTGAAACAGGCCAAGTGCTAATCGGTTGGTCTGCTTACAAAACTAGGTTGAACTTTGACGGACTATGGTGGGAAAAGGTGTAGCGCACGTATCAGCATAATTGGCGATATCTCTATTCGGACTAACTTATGGCATTGACTGAAGCCAAAAGACATCTGTTATGTCACCACAAGTAGTTTGTGCTACATCCCTTAGAATTCAACTGGAACACTCCCTACTCTATGTGAACCCGAGGTACTGAGACTGAGGAGATTGTTATTACTTGCTTACGGTGCATAATTAAGTACGCTTATAGATGTAAATCCATCCTGGTACTTTTAAATATTGCTACTTCTATACCATCACTGGATGCATCCGCAGCGAAAGCCACATATCTGCTTCCGCAAGTTTCGTCCTTTTCAACCTATTTCAGGTACTATGTTGTTTCGTGAACATTCTTTTTACTAGCCTATGAAAGCGACACGTACAGCAGACAAAGGCGACATGTGCGAACTCTGTGACAAAAATCAAAATGAGTCACGAAATATGTATCGCACTAACGTGCCTGGAAGAATTGTTCATTGTGTATATGCGCACAAATATGTGGCACTAAAAAATCGGTCTGGCGTTATTAAACAAACAAGCAAAAGCACGTGAACTAAGCTAAGTTAACGTCAGGATAACTGTTGTCACAGTGGGAGACATTTTTCTAAGGTCATGCCATGGTCTTACTGCTACGGTTATCCCCCTCAAACTAGCCTGATCGAAGCGTTTCGCATCCGTTGCGTAATGGGCAGCATGAACTGGCTTGGGTTTGTAAAAGCGATTACAACACAGCAGCTTCCCTTTGTCTGTACGGATTGCTCTACCATCGAGTTGATCAAAAGTAGTTTGCTTTTGGCCGTAAATTTAGCTTGCGCACGTAATTTCCGCTTTGTTTTATCCTTACCGTCTCAGACCCTTTCAAGTCTGGTTAGTGGAAGCTCAGAGTTTGATGTAAGCCAATGCGTTATTTATAAGTAACGGTTCGTTTTGCAGGTCACTCAATGGCAGTGGTCTTAGAAATGTGATTTCGGGTATAGCGAGCAGTATGTGAGATACGTATGTGTGACTACTGTGTGTGATTGTGACTGCTCATGGATTCGTTGATGACCTTGTACTTGTGACCAAGGGGAAATATGGCATCTGTTCCACGTCTGTAGTCGTGAATCTACTTTAGGAACCTGTAGGTGATTTGTCCTTTTTTGGTGTATCAACTGACTCCGCTTCGGTCTGAAACCAGACCCCGTCTGCTGACATCTCTTTCCATTCTGGGAACTCGTAACGAGTACTGATTCATGTCAACGACATAACTACATCAGCAGATAAATCGGCGTGGAATCGTACGTGTTTGCGTTTATGTGTAGGCATGTGCGTACATCAGTGTGTATGCACGATCTTTTCTGCTACCTGGACGCGGTGGTCTGGCTGATGTGTTGTTTTAATCCGGAGGGCTATGCTGACTAGAACTTCGGTCCTACCAGGTTCAGCTACATCAGGCAGGCTAAAAGACGATAGCCAGACAAAAAGTAGCTACGCTTATATGTTTGTGCGTCGATTGCTTAGGTGTGCTTTGGCAATGAAGCACGAGTCTGTGAGTATACAGCAGAGCTATTTTTGGTCGTTGCAGCATTGCTGTCTTCCGCCTACGGAAGGAGGGGATCAGAAGTGGTACCCTGAAACAGGGAATAGTCCGATTGCCTAACGGTTGACGGTTACCTCCGGCATACTATCCTGTGCGGTCGAAGAACCTAAACCTATTTTAAGTGACGCGATGTAGTTTGTAATACATGTGCTACGCGCAACGGTATTCGAACAAGGCGCCAACGTCTTGTTCCCCAAGCACACGGATTTGATTAGCTCTCTACTGCCAGGTGAGTCAAACCCTGGAATCACCGGCTGTGGGTGGGATCCCCAAGAAAACCCCGTTTCTTTGTTCCACATTTCATATGGTTGAGTCAGAGACTCAGTCTAAGGTCCCAAATATCAGTCTACTATTGATTGAGCGACCGTGAACGACTTACCACGACAAGATGTCAAAATTCCACTTGCCGTCGCTCCAAATTTTGCTGAGGTGCAAGGAGCTACTGGACAACTGCGAACTGAAAAAGATGCAAAAAATTTTGAAGCATGCAACACAGTTTTGAAACGTGTTTTGTTTCTGTTGGTTCACTCCATCTGGGAGATAGGGGTGGTCTCTCAAGAATTCAAGGATGCCCTGATCGTATCTTTGCTTAATGGTATGAGTAGTAAGCAATAAACCGACAGTTGCTGTGGCGTTAGTCTACTAATCTGCGCTGAAAATATGTTTGCAGTTCTTCTGAACTGACTCACTGCGGAAATTTTGGAGTCCAACGTTCCCGAGAAGCGGTGTAGGTTCCGGGCGAGTCGCACTGTGATCGATCTGGTGTTTACTGCTCGACCGACTCAAAAGAAGTGCCGTGAATGTCACCAACCGTTATATGCTCTGTTTGTGGATTTCACCAAGGCGTTTGATTCCATGAGGCTTTGTGGACTATGCTTGGTAGGTCTGTATTTTCAGGAAATCACGTCCATTTGATTGAACTGTTTCATGTGGGCATGCAGGCGAAGATACGGTTGTGTGGATCATCCCCTGCTGATTTTTACATTGCTAATTGTGTGAAGTAGGGTTATGTTTTAGCCCCAACCCTGTTTAGTTTATATTTGACTGCAGTACTAACAGTCACCCTTCAGAATTATGAAGACATTATTACGTTACTAATAAGTAGTTTGAATGACTAAGCAGTTTGGAGGACATCCAATTGTGAAAAATCTGGGCTTTAGCTAGATTCGAACCAGCGACAAAAACAACATGTCCAAACGTGGCAAGCGTCCTAGCAGCCAAGCTACGAATTCACGCCAGAGGCTCAGTGGATTCCGTGCGAAACAGTGAGACGAGTGGATAACGGAGTCCAAATGTGAAATTTCCTTGCTCTCAGCGTGAATTCGTGGCCCAGCTGGTAAAGCGCTCACCGCGTTTGGACATGCTACTTCTGTCGCTGGTTCGAATCCAGCCGAAGTGACACTGTTACAGTTCACTGACAGACGGATGGCCACTTGCTGAATATTCAACGTTTCCGTGCCCCAAGTCGTCTACGTGCCTCGACGAAGCATATGCTTATGTTCGCAGATGATAATACGCTATTTACACACAGCGAAAGGAAATGTCATCGACTGAACACAGCTTTCTTGACCATGGCGTCCAACCTTGATCTGAATATCAACACAAGTAAGGCATTTTCCTTCTTTCAACATTCTTCTGGCGGAGGCGATCCGGACGGGCGTCCGCAAGTTCGACGAACATTTATTCCGCGACCGTGAATTGAAGCGGACGGTATACAAAGGAACCACAACTGTCATAGGACATGGTGACATGATTGGCGTTGTGATGAATGCGGTCGTGAATGCGCTACCCGTCTCGGGTTAGTAGGTCATCAGCGTACTCATGGTACGCCATCGAAGACGAGACAGCGGGTACGTTAGACTCAAGGAGTTTATGTCGGTTATATCCATTTTTTCTTGTTCGCGTCGATCAACGACCGTCGTCGTTTTGTTCATTCACTTGCTCTCCTTTTCAGAATCCTAGGTCATTGTGGCTTTGTACCGGTTCTTTTCCTCAGTTTTGTCGGTGCATTGCATGATGAATGTTTCATTTGTTTTTCAGTCCAGTCTTGAATATTTTCCCCCCTGTGTTTTCTGTAGTGCAATAATATGTCCTCTTCTCGCCTCATATCTTCAGTCTCTCTCTTACCGGATTAGATCCTAACATTTGTGCTCATTGGTTCCACTTTGTTGCTAGCCTACTGACTGGCTAATCAGCAGTGGCCGACTAGACACAAGGGTCTCCACTCACACGTCTTTTTGTCTCACTCTTTCAAGTTTACACTGGATACGTGATGTGTGAATGGAACCGCAAGTGATGCAGCGTAAGCCACTTATAGTGAGTATTATGAGCAGGCGTCCTTCGGTTTCGATCGCTGACCGACTGGTTTGAAACAGATACCGTCAATCGTAGGCACGGTATTAGCGTTCCTCTATTTGTGCTATCTTTATGAAAAGTAAACCTTTTCAGTAGACAGTTGTTCATGTGCGAATTAATGAATTTTGTATCATGGGTGATGCGATAAGTTTATTTGGGCGAACTCATCGCCTGGTGACATAAACGGAACGTTTGGGTGCCGGTGCATAACGTTTTAGTATCTCTCAATCGTGACCACCAATTCTCCTGCACGCGGCTCTGGTGACAAAGCCGTTATTTCCCCTTATGTTTCCCGGCAATCTCTCACTTCAGATATGATTTACATTTATCATAGTTCGTTGGTATATATTCCAATACCTTCACTTTTCAGATGTGCCCAGCTACGTCGGCATTTCCGTAGCTGCATTCGGCTATTCTGGCTATGGCCGTAATTCAATTTCCTCCCACAGTTTGCCCAGTTCCAAGAATTCTGTTCAGCCTACGTCAACTAGTTTTTCCCCATCGTGTGGACTCCCGTCTGGTGTTCGACATCCACCAAACCATTTCGAAACATCGACTGTCGCAGACTCTACTAGTTGTTCTACACTGCATCCCAGACGGTTAACTATCAAAGGTTTTGCCAACAAGCCATTCACTCAGGGTGAATCTATCGCTAGCGATCGCCCTGTAGCAGATGATTCAACTGATGAAGCGAATACAAGTTCTCTTGGAACGACCGATGCACTTTCAAATGGCTTTTTGATTAACCGACAAGATGTTACTCAGGTGAGTTAAACTCTTAATTTTTTAAAAATTCACATTGATGAAATCTAAATCAGTTCAGACGGCCGACTTTTGACTTCGTACTATTGTGCACCAGTTTCTGATTGCCACTAGTGTACTGCCTATCGATGTAATCGCTGACAAAAATAGTTTGACGACAATACTGATGTACTGTTGCCATACAGTCGTGTACTAGAATGTGTAGAAAACAGAGTTCAGGGAACAACTTTGAAAGTTAACCCTAGTAGTCGAAATGAATGATGGGAAACGGGTATGGTGCATAGAATTCTGAATAATACGTTTATGTAATCCAAATCTAAGTGCCATGTAGGTAAACAACTAACTGGAAGAACTGAGCAATATCTGCGAGATGGATTTTTGACGGTATTCGCTGGTTCGTTTAATCACTTTTGTTGCTCCACAGGTAAGTGGGAAATCGTCAGAATTTACATCACTAAGTGTGATTGTTCCCCTCTGCCATGCCCTCCACTGAGAATCCATGTGGCTGACGAAGCCCTTATCCCGATAAATAAACATAATTTACACTACACTTAACTGTGACCACATTCATATCTCTACACGATACAGTGAATTGGTCATTTCGGTTTACCTTGCTGACAACTCCGCCAGACCGTCCATAATGAGGCAAACGTTCGACTGGCTTTCCTGCCATCTCTTCTTGTCACAGAATTCTACATATTCTCAGTGTTTGAGTGATCAAGTTTGTTTAGCTCTCCTTGGAATGAGGTCTGTTGACTTCCGTGTTATGTACCTATTCCCTATCACCAATTGTGTATGATTGTACGTAAACATTGTTAATAAAGTGATAATTCGCTTGACATCCTCGTTCTTTCGCTACCCCATTTCGCACCTCATGGCAGCGTGGATCAGCTGACCATCAGCTCTGCTGGGGGCACAGTGGGGTTAATAATGATATTTAATTTCCAGTCATTCTCTGTGTACTCTGTTTTGGGTTGCACCTTCAGTAATCTGAATGCCAGTCTCGTGACCTTGTGGATATACCTCTTTTTTCTCATTGGCTTTTGTTTGACATCTGGTTTCCGGACACGCTGAAAATTCGTTGTTTACCAAAGCCAAAGGCCCAGTAAGCCGTGCACACGACTTACACAAACGAAAATTAAAACGGCGTCAACAACACAGCAGCACGCCATGTTACGCAGTTCATATTCAACCTGTACACGCTTGCTGGTTTCGATTGCACGTTACAGCACCAAGGTGCCAACAGCAGTGTTTAGACTGTCAAATTTTTAACGTTTGCATCACAAGGTGTTTGTTATCGTGCCATCTATTGGTTTATATGTTGGGATGTCCAGGCTCAGGTAGGAGCAGTCGGGATATCTGATCTATTAACCCATATCCGTGTGATTATATTGGACCGTCCCTTTTATGACATGCTCAGTCGTTTAACCTAAAACCGAGAAGGAGAAGAGACGCGACAACAACTTTTATTGGAAGAACCAGTCAAAATTGGACCACATGGGCTCTGAATATATAAGGCGAAACGATTACTGTACATAACGGACAAGACGCAGAACAGATCAAGCGATACGATCATATATGGTAATCAGACGCAGAGCGAATGAGATGAAAAGGTCATTTATGGCAATCAGGGCGTTGGAACAAATCACGTTACAGGGGATATCAGAAAGTAAACGCTAGAAAACACAGTTCAGATTGCGTAGAGGCGTTCGATTGATTCTATGGAATCATACTACCACTCACCACCATACCGCCCGAAACTGGGTCGACCGATCGGTATGGCATGATGCGTCCTGGATACTTCGTTAGGAGATGTGCCTCCCAGCAGATTATTAGTAAACATCACTTTTACCTAGCCTTGAGCTAGAAACTGCAGTCAAGGATTGGAGTGTTCCGTCATTATATCTGCATGGGCTCGCCGTAGGTCAGTTGTAAGGTTGTCGTAACTGCTTTTGTGTAGGTTTGGACAATCTGCCAGTATTCACTATGGTTTATTTTGAAGAGCAATATACACAGTTTCGTTCAATGGAAGAACAAACGGTGACATAAAAATAGGCAACAGATATGTAAAAAAAAGGGTTAATGTGAAAACAACCCGTCTGTCAAATGTGAGACGCTGCATAGTTAGCAACACTGAACAGTTGACAAGTCCTCTCACAAGAATAGCAAGTGTTAATGGACCGGTCATAAAGTTAAAAGTTATTTCCACCGTATATAACAAATGGGTTTAGAATTTTTTTTTAAAATGCACGAAGAATAATAAGATAGGTGAACGGTCAGTCTCACAAAATCATGAAGCTCTTCAGGGCACAGAAATGCTATCACAGTCAAGGCTCACGCACCGGGACAGGAAAATGTCCTTCATAGTGAGACAACTGTCAGAGAGGTGGCAACAGTTAACGCCAGGTTCCCAGCATAAATGTGTCGTAGGTTTTTAGGGAGCCTAGTACGATCAGTAGCCAAATCCGTGACTGCGTAGGAAGGCAGCCCCAGCCGAAGAATAGCGTTACTTGAAGAAAGAAATATAATACACCGAAAAGAGAAACAGAGTTCACATCACAGCCCAAAGTATGGAGGACCGATTGAATAGCAGCATTATGAGAGTAGGTCTCGTACTTCGCAATCGTGTCTGTTCAAGCTAATTGGCTTCGGTAATCATCCACTATACTGACGTCAAGCACCACAGCAGCGCCGTCACGAACCACGATCACATCTCGTTTGATGAATGAACTCGCCGTTCGTACTCGCAACTCCTCGAAGACTGTATATCCCAACTTGCGCAGTCGTTTCGCCATGTTTTTGGCCACACGGTTGTGTTGGGCACAACACGCGTCATGGGTGATCCAGCATGATTGTAGAATATGAACAAGGCTTTCCGGTTGACCGCAGTTGCCACGGCAGAGAACTGAGTGGTCACTTCGGCCACCTCGTGAATTTCGGACTTTAGTCCGCAACAGACTACATCTGAGCTGGATGGCACGAATAAAGATTCTGGGGAAGATGCGATCTGGGTTGAACAGCCAACGATTAGAGAGTGGAGAGCGTGACACTTCGTGAAGACCACGGCCGTCATGCGAATGGTAGAGTTTATCCATCCACACCGCATGGGTTTCCTCCTTGTTCGTTACCATTACACCCTGAACGCGTACTGGGATGTTCACTTCCCTCAAGATAGGGTCAAACAAATTATTTTTGACCACATTCCGCGGAACTGGACATTGACTGGGAAGAAGTCTCTCCATTCGAGATTTGCGCGAGATTGGAATAGTGATAGACAAACTTGGGATGCCCAAACCGTCCAAACGAATTGGGGTATAGATGTAGCTGATTGGTATGTCTTTAGGAAGGCTGAGTCACTGCCTAACAAACTGGCGAATCGTACAATCCATAGCTTTGAGCGTGTTATGGTGGACTCGGCTCAGCACTAATGAGTGATTCCTCTCCGGGATCAGATGCTGTCTCAGGAGTTGAAGACGTTAGTGTGGCTTCAAGGGCGCTTTGGTAGTTTCATCCAGCATCGTACGAAGTTGCAGACGGTGATTAGTGAATGATTTACCCTTCCAGGTGAACGGGATACCTAGATAGGTCACCGTATCGGAAGCGCTTAATGAATGGATCATGTCCAGGCCGGAGTGGATGGACTCATCGGAGATGGCAGTTGCGTTATGTTTATGGTCACCGCAGATGACCACGAGCTTAGTCTTCTGTGTGTTGATCTCCAGTCCGGATAGTTCCAGGGCACTAGCGGCGGCTGCAAGCTTCTCAGAGAGTCGCGCAGGATTCCCAGGTAGAAGGATCAGATCGCCGGCGTAAGCGAAACCGCTAACGAATGTGTCATGGAACTGCTAACCAAGCTCCGGTCGAGATGGTGCCAACACCTCATCCATTGCCATGATGAATAGTAGCGGGGACAGTGGGTCACCCTGGAGAACATCACGCTTGGATTGGAGAACGGAGCCATTGAGCGTGGCGGAAGCATTCCTGTAGGAGTCAGCAATGTTAATGTGTTAGAGGTGGAGTAACACCGAAGGCTCAGGCCGATCTGATGATCGAATCTTGTGAGGTAGAATCAAACACTTTGGACACGTCGATAAAGGCCGCACACAGACTTGAAGACGTGATACATGAGTTCCGAAGCAGCGCATGAGGCAGGGAGGTTGCCTTACGGCAACCGTCACGGTGTAGGAATGCAAACTGGAGAGCGGGCAGTTGCAAGCGCGAATTCCAACGATCGGTCAATATCTTGTGGAAACAACGTATCAACGTTGAAGATACGGTGATAGATCTGAGCTTGGTAGGAGATAAAGGGTTGTTCACTTTGGGTACAAGCGTGATGCGAGAGCGGCATAAATGGATTGAGCAACCTTGGGTTAGCAGGAACAGGTTGAAGTATCCGGCCAAGGCATCAGCTTTCATACGCTTCAAATGTTTGTGCAACAATTTGTCCAAAGCTGGAGCGGTGTTTCCCATGTGCTTCAAAGTGCGTGATACTTCTTCTCCAATGATTGGGTCAACCGGAGGCAGAATCGTGCGAGATGGTCGCTTATCAACGTGTGGATGAGCCGATAGTACCTTGGACCATTATTCGTTTGAATTATTTAGGAGGCCACGGTTCATCTTATAGGCAGTTCTCCGGTTGCCAGAAAAAAACTACAAACGCAGCGTCTTTCATACGCTAGCGGTACAGCGTTTGGATCGCTGCATAGTTAGCCCTGCCAGTTTTCACTTAACATACCTCCCTATTTGTAG
Organism: Paragonimus skrjabini miyazakii; assembly: GCA_014338405.1. Taxonomy (NCBI): domain Eukaryota; kingdom Metazoa; phylum Platyhelminthes; class Trematoda; order Plagiorchiida; family Troglotrematidae; genus Paragonimus; species Paragonimus skrjabini miyazakii. Next base: position 57,673 of record JTDE01001754.1, on the reverse strand, counting down.
TTCTCGAGCACATACTGCAGTGTAAAGACTGGAAACCAGGTATAACACCTGCTGGCCTCTTTTGGCAGAAGGATTATTGTAGCCAGACCAGCTATTTCTCTGGATAGTAATGCCGTCTGAAGAATATAAAAATTGGCTGGAGGCAAAATTAGTGGATGTCGCCTATCAACACTGTAACTACAAACAAAAGCGTCACGGTCTATTAACACTGGCACACTTCCAAAGCTTGAAGAAAATAAGACAAAATGGAAACTTAATGGTGTTACATCCGGACAAAGACTCATGAGTTGTGTTGTTGAAGAGAACGGAATATGTGAGGGAAATGTTTGAAATTCTCGGTGACAGTCAGAAGTTTTTGCTGGATGACATTCCCAACAACGTTCAAGAATCGGAAAAAGAAATCATCCGCAGGTTAGAAAAACTTAACACAAATGGCGTAATTTCTGCAGACCAGTGCAAGCTGTTGAAGCCAATGGGCACAAGCACGCCGACATATATAGATTGCCCAAAACCCACAGATCCAATGTCCCACTTCGGCGGAGTATATCAATGTGCAACGCACTGCAACACAAGTTAGCTCGTTGGCTAGCTGATCTGCCAGTCGGTAAACGTTTCAGTAAGTACAGTCTGAAAGACAGCTTTGAACTTGTGAGTGGTTTAGATGTTCGGAACAAACTGATGTATTCATTCCGTGTGACGTCCTGTTTCGCTAATATTCTGATAACATTTACAATTTTATTCTAAGCAGCAGTGTTCCTGTTCCAGTTTCCGAACTAAAATCAGTATTGCTCTTGTGCACACGATGTAAAGTTCAACTTTCATAAGTTTGCCTTCCGGCAAGGGGATGGGGTTGCAATAGACAATCCCCTGGGTCCACTGATAGCTGATTTATTTATGGCTAAGGTGGAATCTACATTAGATGAAAGTTTGTCAAAACCAATACTGTACAAGCGTTATGTAGACGACATCTTGGCCATTTTTGAGAATTCAAGTGATTCGAACGCGCTATTTTTGGAGCTGAATCACGCACACTCCAACCTCAAGCCAACTAGAGTGAACAAAGTAAATAAGTTTCCCGTTCGTGGATATTCTGGTTATCCGATAGGGAGACCCATTTATTGAAAGCCTACCTGGACATGACAGTATATACATTTTGAAAGCTTCTGTTCAGTGAAATATAAGAGAAGCCTAGTTCGAACGCTGTTTCACAGGGCGTGGAGGCTATGCACAGAAGACAATCTATCACAAGAATTAAGCCCACTCACAGATACGCTGCAGGAAACAACGGTACCAAGGAAGATGGTGTATTTAAAACTCTGGTTTCTAGATGACTGCTGGTCAACAGTGACAAAAAGATGTTTAACAGTTGCTCTATCCAGATCGTATAACGCTGTAAAACAATGTACAATGCAGCAAACCAGGGCGTTACCAGTCTCCTTGGCTACGAACAAACAGCCTACGTCTGTCACATCCCATTGCTTGTACAAATATTAATGTAGTTGCATTATGAGCTAAATAGGGAGGACAAACCGACAGCTAGCTTCTCATATCAAGGAGCATATCCCCAAGTGGCTGGAACCACAACTAGGAACGCCGGGCACGTGAATAGAGGCCGAAGGACGACACCCAGCGTCATCAATAGCAAAACACATTATCCATACAGTACAGAGTCAAGGTTTGTGACGCATTCCTTGTGATTTTTCGTAGCCACCGGAAACACATCCTCCAGTTTGCTGAGGCTTTGGCTATCAGACGTCAACCATCCCCCTAACCCCTATGCATTCAAAAATAATTTGTGTTGACGTTGCGTCTGTCCTAGTAATCAGCATCCCCATATTTTTAATCTTTACTTCTATGTCTCTCCTCTTAAGACATGCCCGGTGGAACCTTATCTTAATGTTTAAAATTAGTTACATGTCCATGTGTGATCAGAATGTACGAAATGTTACTTCGGAGGACATCACATGATCTATGTCTTCTCATTGCCTTATTCAAGACCAGTACAATAATCAAATTACATACAACCCTCACAACATCCGGTTTGGCACAAGCTGTTGTTACCGACAGTGCTTCTATGTTTACCGGCGCTGAATTTGCAGACAGTTAATACGAATGGAATCAAGCATGTTATGGCACCTTGTCATCCCTCTTCGTGTGACCTGGCTGAATGTGTTGTGCAAACAGTGAAAAATGTGTTGAAAAAAACCTAGCGCCCTTTTGCTCGTGCGTCTGGATTGCGCTCTATTTGCTTATCGGAATACTGTAAACGAAACCACCAGCATCACTTCCGCCGAACTCTTGTTTGGTCATCATCTCCGTACTCGACTGGACCTATTCCTCGAAGGTCCTCAATCAAGGATACTCGCTTAACAAGAACTAACAAAAGACCGTTTCGACATGCATACCGGAGACAGACGTGTGTTTTAATCTGGTCCCCTCCTTGTGTGTCTACCTACTGAAAAAGCATGGCAACCCGTTGCTGTCACAAATCCTAACGGACAAATTATATAGGCTTTATTGGAAGACGGGCGAATGGCGCGACGCCATCTGGAACATGTGCGCCCACTGACTTTCAGTACAGAAGACGCGGAGTCTCCAATATCCCCACCTCCTGAGACATATGACGCATCCGTGACTGAGCTAGCGCCCTCTACCAGCTTATCTTTTTGCAGATCCCATCATCAGCATCATCCGGTAGACTGTTCTCAGGCCACATTGCTTCAGCTAACGGAGGAAGAGATGATACGTCGGCTGTTCCACACACGTGTGCGTGTCTATCGAGTAGTCGACAACTATTCGGATTGGCCATTTTATCGACCGTGAAAAATCATCGTTCACACTTCTCTTGTTCACACAGTACGTCCGGTTGTACGTTGGATCAACTGCTCTGTTCCTGCTCGTTGTTGCATCAAACCGTAACGTTGGTCTGTCATGATTCTATTAAGCAGTAAATATAAAACCACCCGTGTTCACATCAGCCGTATGACTGTTGGAACCTAGAGAAACTTTCTAGGACATCTTAAACTGTTAACTAATATATATTCTTCTCGAAGACCAACTTTTCGTTTAGACGCAACCACCTCTGACAACTTTGGATTCCGTTTTAGTCTGTTATAACGTACTTTTGGCTGGCCCCTGTTTCTATGCAGTTTATCACCTGTTTACACCTGTTTACATTGTAGTAGATAAAGTTACCTTTAATAAATATTTGAGTACATGACTCTTTGTTTTTTTGTCTCAAAGCCGGACTCCGGCTCCCCATGTGACTCACCCTCCGAAATTGGCGACTCTTCTGCCAGTGGTTCAAGACTTCGTCGCCCCAGAGTAAGTATATCTCTGGACAAGTTGTCGGTCTCTCTCTCTCCATCTCTTCTCAAATCGTCTATTGTGTCGTTGCTTTGTTTCGCTGACCACCCAGTGAAGTAGTTCAGTGGTGACATTGTCAGGTAGCAAATTTACGGCACTGTGAACGTTCCGATCGTCAATAATTTGACAACTTGGCCTATTGTGTGCGGTCAGCAGGTTGCAAGACAACAAATGTCCTGTAGTATAAAGACTGCAAATGTGGTGTAACTGATCATCTATTGTTTGACTATCCTAGGTCTTCTGACCCACAGACAGTTTGATGTGAATCATTCGTTTGCTTTATCAGTGACAAAAATAATGTGTATTGTCGGATGGTTGGTTTGCGCACATGGAGATTGGTCTTCGGTACTCTGAACTCGTTGGTATAGCTCTTGAAATTTATTTTTCCAGACCCAAAAACTCTAACCACTTGTCGGTTATTCCCAGTTCATGTTTGTCCATTGCTGCGATCTTGTAAGCTCTCAAAATTGTCTTTATCTAATTCAGTTCGATTCAGCCAGCAAGTGTTGTTCTGTAGACCATTCTTCTAGGTTATTTGTGTGGGGGCAATTGTTCCGAATAACACTCCCTGTTTTATCGTTTTTCCCCTGTTGTAAATCGTCGAATGCATGTAATCGTAACGAATTCGAAATAGCTTAGTGGCAACATCGCTTGCTACAACTCGTTCGGGGCACATTTGACCTCCGGTCCTCTCAACGACCACTGCTATGTTTGTAGTTTTAAGCAGCCTTACGATATTCACCTTTTGTACGTATGATTCTGCACGTTACTAGCCAAGCTAAACTCCCTCATCTCTTCACGGAAACGAACATCGATTACTAGTGTTGTTGATTAATTTCTCGCCAGCCAACCATTTTGACAGGAGTGTTATGCTTACAAAGGTGTACTTTCCAACATTTTTTTATCCAATATTTGATCATACCTCCGCGTTTCCCAGCGAGACAAATCAGCGTGGAGTCAAAAACATGCTCGGGATTCGCGCTGTGCCTCAATATTAGATTACTGATGAGTGGAATATTAACGTGCAGGGTCAGTAAGTTCTGAGATTTCGACCTCTTTTCGGTATTCTAATTCGGGGTTATCATTTGCGGCTAACAGACAACAACTGCTTCACTTATCGAAACGATCAGACAGCGTGAACATTACTCACAAACGAAAGTGGTTGCGCGTTCAGATGTAATGATTCGGTTGTGCCTAATGTGAGATCACCAACATTGGTCTACAAGGCTGCTTCATGTGAACGTGGCCGGAGTTCAGCGTCTAGCCGGGGCAAAGATATGCACTATTAAAGAACCCTAAGACGAGGGAAACTCGAGGTTAACACTTCTTTTTGAAAGAGACTAGCTGGGAAGTCAATGGGAAGGCTGTGTTCAAATGTGAGTGATGTTCGATTTAAAAGTAACCAACTCCCAGATGATTCATCAGCAATTCTTAAATTTATCGGCTATGTAAAATGGCTTCCGTTGACCAGTCCGCCCCCTCGTAATTATAAGGCGGTCCATCTTGTCACCACAATAGTACGTTGGTTTTAACCGTTCAAGATGTACAGCATTTAGTTCACTACAATGGTTTGTTCTCACCACCGTTTCCGTCGTCTCATTTAGTAGTGGTTGTTCTTTCAGTACATGCTTTCAGTACATGCAGGCCAGCTGGAAGGAATAAATTGATCATTGTTACTCATACCTGCAACGATTTGAACTACGAAACTGCTGATACATTTTACTCTAGTTTTTCCGATCGGAGTTACCAGATATTCTAAGTGTTAATGCCCGACCCGCTTCGTAAATTTTGTCCGGGCACTCAAGTCACCCCGTAGTATTGGCGCCTACCTTGACCTTTTTGTTCGCATGATCCTGATCCAGCAGAACATTTTTTGAATCACCGTGACAATAGTTGCCAGAACAACGGAGCCGCAGAAGCTTCCGCTCCTGAAGTTGATGCCTTTGGAGGCGTGGCTATAGACGAAGCTAAGATATTCCGTGGAGCTTCCCACCCATGTGTGATGAAACGTAGGTGCAGTGGTCTTTCTTAAATATGAGGCAATTCAGTAGTAATACGCACACGAATGAAACGTTGACCTTTTTAGGATAAAAACGTCCCGTTTTATGATTACTTTTATTGTCCACTCATGTATGGTGTTCCGGATAGACTGGGAAAGGCAGAGATATGTGAAATTATATTTATCGGCGGATACCCAGACGAACAATTCCGGGAAGTGATTACGTACACGTAGAAGCGCAGCCAATAGAGAGTACTAATCATGCACTTCTCGTTTTTCCCCTGCCGATTAAGCTATACTACGTACCCGTACTCATTTTGTGAAAACAGGGTAATCCTATGTTTAATCGTCGTGGTCTCATTACTGTCACTATATTCGGTTAAACCTTCCAGCCAATGTTTTCGAATGTCTGTATTGTTCTTTACTGCTCCTATCAAGATCTAGATAGTCTGACATTGTGTAGACCACACGTTTCATCCTCTGGCACGTAACAGTGAAAAAATTGAAGAGGTTTCAATGGATCCCTCAACTTTAGCAAGCTCGTCTCTGTGCTTGGTAGGCGTGGACTTTGATTGCTCCTTCCAGTTTCTCATTAGAGCATATCATTTGTGCACATACTTAAACTCTGACCAGTTATCGGACTCTGATTCAAGAGCTTTTTAAAACGAGTGTATCGACCACTGCGCCATTGATCTTACATTTAGAGTAACTAAACCGTTCAATCACAATTACTTGGAAGTATTGTTCAAGTCGCCTGAGTGTTTAGAGAAGGGATACAGTGACTGTCCTGACTATCTTGCGATCGTGAGTTCCCAGTGAAGTTTTATTCAAATTTTGTTTGACCTACTCATCTAGTTTATTTCTAAAAATATTTCTGATGACTACTTAATTAGGGATTTTGAGTGTTACCTGTCAACCTTCATCGACGTTTGATCTCAGTTGTTGAAGAAGTCATTCTGTAAATTCTACCTGCATGTGAACGCTATGAACAAATATAAGCGGTATTCAGTTTGAAGGCATGTTCAGCACCAAATGGACATTAACCACACATGTTAGTTTATTACAATTATTAACCCAGTTATTAACACATGCGTGGTATTGATGTCGTGTATTTTGATCAGATAATTTCGTATTAGGGCTATGGTTTAGTTTTATTTCATTCTTGCCCACCCTTTCTTCCTTCGTCTTAACTAGCACAATCGTCTAAGCTAAAAATATGCCATATCTGTTTGTCATCTACCCATGTTCGCTCCCATGGATTGCACCACGTCTTGGTTGACGTTGTCGTACCGGACAAAGTTTATTGTTATAAACTGTGGGTGATGTTCAATCTATATGAAAACCAAAATCCCCTACTACTCATCAGCAACCAAAGTTTATTATTCCTAATGAGTAGTCGGGGATTTGGCTAATTTCAAGTTGAACATCACCCACAGTTGATCGCAGCTGTCACATCCCCATAGACTTTCCAGTCGGCTCCTATCGAAAAGAAGCACTAGACTCGAGTTTTGCTCTCATTAGAGCTCATCAGTAATGCATATCATTGCCACGGCCGGGACTAAAACTCCAGCCACGCTGTTCATGAGGCAACCGTGTTTACCACTGCACCATTGACCTAATGTTAGGCACCACCAAATTATTATATGTGAACACAACCACTTTTGCTTGTGAGTAATGATCAGGTTGCCCGATCGTCTCTATAGAAGACACATTTACTGTCTGTTAACTCCAACCGATAACCATGCGATTAGGACTTCCAAGACAGGACGAAATCTCCGATCTCATTAAACCTGCTAGGCGATATTTTAGATTACTGATGAGCAGTCGGGGATTTGGTTAATTATTCACAAGCGAAAGTGGTTGAGCGTTCATATCTGATAATTCCGGATTTCCCTCGTCTTCTGATGGTTGTCTTCCCGATAGGTGTTGGTAAATCACCGTGTCCATCCTCCGTGCTGCTTGTAACTTTTCGGGATCGTTACCTAGCTCAGTACTGTTAACTCCGATCACGTCCTCGTGCACCTCATCCATGTGTTGCGTTCGGGAAAGCAAATCTGGAACATAGTTCTCTTTACCAGCAAATTAGGGAGTCGTACTCACTAATGGAACCACCCTATACTTCGTCACGAGTTTATCGTGCTTCATGTCGATCATAGCCCCAGCGCGGTGAAGAAAATCCGCTCCCAATATAGTCTGGAGTGCGTCGGGTGAAACGACGAAAAGTTGTTTTTTACATGGCCATCCATCTGGACATCATATTCTTCCAGGCCATTAACTTTGAGAGCAAACCCACCGACCGTTCGAAATACCATCGCACATGGCTGAACAATCTTTCCTGGCCTCAGCCCAGTCAATGAAATCACGGCCCCGGTGTTAATCAAACAGCACTCCGAGCCATCATTTATTTATATTCTAGCCTGAACTACCGTCTTATCAATCGCACCTGTCACCGGATCTCCCTTTCCAGACAAAGACAATCATAGAAACGTTTATCTAAGTGTGGCTTTTTCTTGCCAAGTGAGCACAATCTTCGCCAGTGTGCACGTCTTCTGCATCGATAGCAGACGCCGCCACTTCTTGAGTCAACTCTTCCACTGCACTTTGAAGGTAATTCAATTCACTTGGTTCGCTTGCCTCCAACTCGTTGACTGTCGGGGAGTTTTCTGCCAGCAGCTATCAAGCCGCATCAGCCAGCTGTTCCAATATCATCGGCCGTGCGATGGGAGCAACCCTGAGTTGATTTCGGACTGTTGGTGACATTCCCTCTGTGAAATGACCTGTGAGCATGCGTTGTTCTGAGTCCTCGTCCAAGTATGGTAGGCTCTTGATAACGCTGCCAACAGTGACGGCATAAACGAGAGCATTGCCTTCTGGTCCAAGCCGGACACCCTTGAACCGGCACATTGCCTCTTTGCAGTCGGCTGGGCTGCCGAACCCGGCGATCCGTGCCTGTTCCACGGCGATCTACTCCAGCTTCGCAGGGCCCGTTCGCACCGCTTCCAACACTGCCTTCACCCTGCCCTTGAGCAGCCTCCGCAAGGTCGCAAGCTTCGCCCGGCCGGCCGGCCCTAACTCCGATCGTTTCCGCCACGTCCTCGAAGTCCTCCAGGAAACTCCGGACTTTCCCATTCTCAAACGGCTGCGGCCACGGGATCTCCATCCTCCAATGCTGGTCACAGCACTATTGTTTGCAAACCAAGAATGCGGATGGTGCCGGGGTTGTTCTTATTCAGAACTTCAACACATGGGCTATACGCTTCAATATAACAACAATCAAATCCACTGATCTGCCTACGGCACTGGTCCCAGAACGTCACAGTGGTCACGAACGACAATGTTCGGTTCTTGTGTGTACCGAGAACCACTTCATACTATGCTGCACTCCGCGGCTACTTCAGTGTCAAAGTCCGTGCTCCTGCCCCACTATTGAATAATAGTGGTATGAGTAGTATAGTACGTTCGCGCATCCTGACTGTACAGGTAAATTCTTGGCGGTTGTTACGCTACTTTTGGCCCTGTACTGTTTGTTCACAGACTGGTGTGATCTACTAGTAGTTGGATATCACATGATTCAATGAATGCATTTATCAGAGCTAATGCAGCACCGTTATCTTGAATAGTCTGCTTTGACCACTATCATTTCACGATGTTTCGAACCTGCTGAATTATCACAAAGATATATTCTCGTGTGATTGTGAGCTACATGTTTCTATACATTTTAAAGCCTTAATATTGTTATGGGTAGCTATGTGGACGTCAGTTCATCATAACGGGAATATTCACTTCAACTGTGGTATGTGACTTATCTTGTTTCGTATTTGGCAGTTGTGCTTGATCAGTGGTGGATACTCAGTTGCCTTAGAGTGAATTTACATATCCGCAATGTTATTGTGATGTGGCTTTCACAAGCATTGTATGTTTGTCTTTTCTATCACATGCACCACATTCAATTCTATGAGAATGCACATGCAACAATATTTCTAATTACAGTGACCAGCCTTTTGTATCGATATTATCGTTTCAAAGTGACTAGGCATATCTGCCATCTCCATACACGAAATGTGGTTCCTTCTACAACAAAGTATATGACGCGAGCCGGACGTCGAATCTCCATGAACTCTCCCTCCAAGCAACCGAAAACATCCATAGACTTTTTCCCTATTGATTTCTTGGTGACCGTAGTTCTCATGTTTTATAGTTTTTGTTCATTGGCATCATGAGTTTTACCTGTCCTGATTCAAACCATCGATCCGTTACGTTTCTCCTTTGTGTCATTTTCTCCCATAGCCTGCACGTGTTTGCCCAAAGTGGCTGAGATTGAGGAAGCATCTTACAATTTTCGATAATTTTTCACTGTTCTGGATATGTTATCCTAACATGCCTCCTTTTTGTGTATATTTGTTTAGACACGAAGTCATACTGCAACCCTGGATGACCAAGAACATTGGCAACGGTCCTCACTCATCATGCTCGCGGTTGCTCACGCCAGCCCACGTCCACGTGCAGTTACCCTGTCTGTCCCTGAGACTGATACATCGAAGTTCTTCCAACCAGATATATCTGTTACAGGTTTGTCGGATATTTCACCCTATTTTGCGTTTAGTTGGGATTGGCTTTGTATTCCTCTGATCGCAATCTAAAATTAATCTTTTTGTTTGTTACTTGATTTCGTGAATAATGTAGGAGCCAATCAGGAGTGCTTGGCGTGCAGCTCTTTTGCGGATGTACTGCGTTCATCTTGGCTGATTGTGGTGAACCCAATTTACGCAATGCTTTTTTTCATATTTAACAGACTCTTGTGGTCGTTTGCTTTGTTTATTCTGCTAGACTCATCTCCAAACACTCACTGCTAGCTTCGTTTGAGTTAATCAAACAGGGATCATTGTTGTGAATCTGTGCATGACTCGGACGCCCAGTTACCCGTGAAACACTAGGAGGTTTGGAGATGAAGGTAAGGTTCGATTCGTAACACCTCTACCAAGGCGTCTACATCTTACAAGCAACCAACCGAGTTGTAAGTGAGAGTAAAAGGGCACTTCCGAAACAACGCTTTTGCCGTTTCTGTTACCCTGATTCATTTTTTGCACCCAATTTACCCACAGCTGAGACAATCAACGCCAGTATTCATCCTACTAAACTCGTTTAACTACCACCTCTTTCGATATTTCTAGTCGCAAACTCCATGAGTCACAAATACTCCGATCCAGAAAGCGAGTTTACCACTGCCGATTCATCTCCTTGGGTATGTGAACCGGCCCGTCACATCCGTGTTTAAAATACCATACAAGAGATCCCAATCCGCTGTTTTTGAGCTATAAGCAGGCGTTATTGACCAACAAGTGTCTGCTCTGTTATGAAATACCTGTGTAATAATGACTCCACACACCAATGACGGATTTACAGGATCGAATCATGATTATCTAGACTCCACCTGCCTTTTGTGGTTTTGAGTTGTCCGGCAGTGTCAGGTTTACATATAATTTGTCTGTTACAAGGCTGTACGTTCCTCGTGATGTACATATGCTTCGCCAGTTTTTGTATGCTACCAGTCATTTACATATACTACAGTCCACTACTGTAAAGGCGGCCCTCAGAGCAAACAAAATGAGATCTTTATTCGACGAGAGCCAATCGTTTTCCTAACTCACAAAATGGCGTGCATGGCTGCCTGCTCATGCCTACGTTCGCCTGACTTCCATTGTATCAGTTTCTTTTCGGTCACTCTGATTTCTGGAAGTTCACGAAAATGCAGCGCATATTTAGGTGTTGATTGAGGACCTCTGATCACCTGCTTAATGTTCAAAGCTACCTCCGATAGACTCTTGCCTTCGACGTCGGACTCTTCTTGAAGTCCCTTCTCACTGACTAGTTTTTATTCTTGTGTTCGAGGGGTAATCGAACATTTGGTTCGAAATGTAGGTAGTTATCGATAATGTCAAACAATTCGTACTTTCCACAAGTGAGAGGCATATGTTTGGCGCCCTCCCTTCGTTAAACCACATGTGGAAGTCATCTGCGACCGTTTCTGAAGTGTTTGGTAGATTTATACCACACTTCACAAAACGTATTCTGGCAATGATTTTACTTGGTGCATTCGGCAACACGTTTTTGGTTCAGCAGGTTGTGTCCAAACTGTTCATTCAGCGGATCCTCGTCAGTAACTAACAAAGTATCCACCTTCTGCAGACTACAAATTTCCGAAACCCCCGTGTATGCGTCTGAAATTATATTTTATGTCCCAACTTGAACGCGTAAGCATTGCCAGTCTCCAGAGGTTTCAGTCTTGTAGTGAAAATAAGTGTGATCCTACTGAACTCAGCATCTGTATAAGATATACAGTCGTCCACTGTCGTCGCTATCTTGTATTGTTCCTGTATGATTTCATTGTTGAAATTCTATAATCCAAATTAGAACACTTCATTTGTTACCAATCTCCTCTTGCTCGCTAAATACTGTACGTGGTACACCGTTCAATCGTGAGCTCTAATTTGGCTATTAAGTTCACACTTCCAGTCACCATGATTAACCGTTTTTAGTCTGTAACATCACGGCAGTTTTCACAACTTTTACTTTGAACTCTAACCCGTGAAGTTGCTCCCATTTTCTGACCAAACTCCTGTTCGGCAGTGATCGGTAGCTCAATGCATTTTCACAGAAACCGGGAATATTTCGTGTCAAATGCTGAAATCGATCGTCCATTCATTTGCCATCATCGTCAGTATTTTCAGCCCTGAAGTGTTCCCATGGATGCAATGATTCGAGTCGTCGTTGACCCGGACAATTGCTCACAGAGTAGCAAAGTAATAAATAAGTTCAAGTATATAGCGGAGAAAAAGAAGAAGAAGAAGAAGAAGAAGAAGAAGAGAATCTGCAAACAAAAACAATTAAGTTTCACGAAACGGAAGAATCAGCACGTTTACGGTTACATGCTCGCCGTTAGTTGTCACACAATGTCATATCAAATAGTGTCTCCAACCAGCGGTATGGACGGTTGCGAACTTTCTTATCAGGTAGATAACGCCTACCAACCTTGTTCGTCGGGACAGTCCAGATTTTTATTGTTCGGGATCACCTTATCCCTTGGCCACCGTGAACTTTCCTGCAAACATCAGTAACCACACTAGACGATGCACGGTGCGACAGACACTCCGTCGGCATACAGAGTAAATGGCCCACTTAGTGAATACTGTACATTTTCACTAGCTGGGTTGTTGGTTGCGAACCTGCACCTTTCCCGAACACGCGCCGACAGGCTGTCACGTTGTTCAAAAAAATCAGCGTATTTGATGCAGGTTAACTGGCAGATGAATATCGTGAGTCTGTATTCATGTTCCGCACGGATGGACGAGGTCTTTGATTCACTGATCGAAACTGAGCACACGCGCATTTTAAACTGTGCTTTTAATCGACAAGTGGATGTCTTTGCACAATCGCGAGTGAGGTAGGTTGGCGAATACATTGTATGTTTTCGTCATCTTCGTGAGTACCTCGTCAGCAATAGTGCAGAGTGACGAGGTAACTTTATCTAGGTAGGTGAAACGATAGATAATCTTCAATGGCTTGCCAGCAGTGGCGAAAGCAAGGTGATTGCCAACCCAATATTGTAACAACACTACATTTTGTAGGTGCAAAATGTGAAAGAATGGCGTCAGTTTCTAAGCAATTTTAAGTGATTTCTCTCTCAGTTGATTTTCTGTTACAGTTGACTTTTGGGCTGTACATATTCCTATTTGCTACGTCATACTGAGCTTATTGGTCGCACTTTCTCCACCCATCCGCGTTTGTACCATTTTTTCTGTGAGTCCACACTACATTCCTGGTCTGGACGAAGTTTGTTGTCCAGTGGTGCTGATATCAACCGGTTTAATTGATTGGACTCATTATTCTTTATTGAATGCTCCGGTTAAAGAAAACTCTTCCCCATTCCCTGTGGAGCCCAGAGACACTACGCCTGTAGTTGATTGAACTTTGCATCGTGTTGGTGGCGCTTTTATCCAACGGGCCGCGTGTTTCCGGAAGCTGTCAATGGTTGGGATAGCGGGTTAATAATCGACCTGAGGATTGAAACTGTCTGTCCCGTCGTGTGTATAATATGATTGTCAGGAGTAGGTCACGTTAGTCTTTTTAAATTTAACTCCTGGTCCACTGGATTGCACAAGCAACACCTGTTTCAAAGGAACACATTATTGTTATTGTGGTCAAATATACAGTATAGTCCAAAAGATCTCAGACATATTGGTGTAGTGGTTGTTATGCGACAGAATCATACTTAGGTAGATACGGGAACTTGCGTTACAATAGCGCTTCGACAGGTTTGACGTTGAAAATCTATACTATGCTGTACAGTGATTACAACAGAGTCCGTTAGGTTTGCAGTAACGTAACTGCCGTTGATCAATGAGATTGCAGGTAGAGAGCTGTATACATCACTGTTGTTCAAGTTTGCCTGCCTATGTTGCTTCCACCTTGTTATCACGTTCATGGCAGTCGTTAGCTGATCAACTAGGTCGAGTTGATTGTCAGTATACTCCCCTTTTTGTTAATGGCCGCTGCCACTTTGTCTGTGAGCTTTACTTTGGTTGCTGTGTTGTGGCCGCATACCGTGTGGACGAGTGTGGGTAACATGATTCTGAAAAGTTGTCATCTAATCAGGAAACAGAGATTACCATGTTCAACCTCTTTAAACCAGGCGTATGTGGGTCAATCCTGACTGTTTGGATTGTGAACATTTTTGAAAAGACAAAAGTGGGTCTCTCTCTTTGTTCAGATGGTTGCCGTGGTTGCAACAGTTTCTCCTATGTTGTTCAGAAGAGTCTGCTGCGTCTATCATGACACGTACGGATCATCTGTCCTTAAGTTGAATCTGTTTCTCGCCATGTGCTGAATCATTTCAAACACTGCTGGAACATTTATCGTTTTCATTCTGTCAGACTTGCGATACCTACCCGTGCTATAGTTGCATTTTTTGTCAGCCATCCTCAACATATTCGATCGTTTGCGCATCCTATCTATATAATTGCACGTGGTGACACGTCACACGACAACTACTGTACTTTTAGATATCGGACTGATTATGCTGTTTGATGGTTTTTGTTTGCCGATCGTTCATCATTTTGACAACATCGCCCCTCGAGGTCACCACCACCATTAACCAATTCAATAGAGTTTTCATGCGATGTTTTGTACTACATACTGATGCATACATTTCTTGGAATCGGGTTATATCATTATTGTCGATTCAGACCTACTCATTGAGGCATCATGATTAATTCGTTTTTGATAGGAATAGCTTAATCTCTTGATTTTCAGCTCATTGCGGTCTATCATCTTTTTTCATAACAGATTCTCTACATCTACTGTTTGTGATTGTGATTCTTACTCTCACAATTAATGCTATAATCTTGGTCCTTCGTTACATATTGTTTGCATTTTTATGTATCGAAAGTACTTTGCTCCAAAAAAGTATGTTACAATACGTATTAATTGGGCTGTGTTAGTTGAAACCAATACTTTAATTTGTTTAGGCGTTAGTGTTACACTATATTTATTTATTCGTTTGACTTCATCGAGAAAACGACTAATTCTGTGAATTCACGTGCATTTTAAAGATCAGCATTACTCCTTGTCCTTCTCTCTTCAGATTAAAATCATCTATAGTAGCGATACAGAATCTGGTCGAGTGTTGTAGCTTGAATAGTCACTTAGAATTAGACAGTAAGCACCTCCATTGAACCATTAAACGTGTATGCGTGTCTTACTCCGGAACGAATTTTGGCCTTAGACCGTTTATGTTCACTTTCAGAATCGTTATTCGTCAGTTGCGGACCTAGTTTCACCGACATCTTGTGTTGTTTAAAGGCAGTTTCACTTTGATTGTGAACGTCGTCCCGTGCTGTTCGTGTACAGAGTAGCTCCGTGTTGATCACACCATACGGGTTTGAGTTAAGTTGAGTATTTACATCATAAAGCAATCCATGTCACACGGCATTCAGTCGCATGTGGTTTGGATAGTATCAGATTATTCAGACGTTGACAACAAAAGTGACCAACACAGCCAGGGCTTAAAACCACAATCGTATTCTTGACGGACAGCATTCCTGCCGTCGACCTTACTCTCTTCAAGGTGTTTCATCGTGATCTGTACAAGTATATTATGGTATTCCCTGTTGTTTAAAATCCGAAGGTAATATCGAATCCGGGCTGTTACTTTCGGCTCTTAAATCATAGGTAATACTGCTGCCAAGAGCTGGTGACAATACTAAGCCCTCATATATCCTAGCGTATCAGTGAGCGTATGTGCTTTCATGTTTTGCCGTCGAAAAGCGTTCGATAGGTTGTGTCACTCAATACGTTTGGATATTCCCACTCACCACCGTCATATGGCTAGTGTTTGATTTTTTGCGAAATAAGGTTAGCGGACGAGGGATGTTTTCTGCGTTTATAACGGACTTGATTAATGTCAGGTTGTTTATCTAAGGATTCAGACACCTTGATTTTAATCCGTCAATGAGATAACCGTATTACTAATCCTTTACTCCTCGGTTCCTTCCTAGTGGTGAGCGAACCACGGAACATTCAGGTGCTCAAACTGGTTCATGCAGGTATTTTTGTCTACTCGAAAAGCTTGTGAATAGATGTACTCTTCGCTGTCTTTTAGTGCACTACGAACTCCGTGTTTTGCGGGTCAGGTATGATTAGGGATTCTATATGAGGTCTTCCAGCCGTATTTGTACTGTTTGCTGTGACGACTTCCTCGGTCCTACATTTAGTCAGTCCAGGGTTACTGGTGCATCTGAAATCAAAAACTAACCGTATCGTTCAGTTCAAAGATATTTCATTCTTTTATTACAAGTAACAGGAATTGTTTCGGCCATTTTGTTCGTAACGCAGAGGCCACTCATTTGAATCGTGAGCAGTGTCTACGAGGGAACCCAAACGAAGTTAAAGCAAAGTGAAATGTTGACCTACGGCCGGTCATCTTGATCAACTCTTCATTTCTGGTGTTTGATTGTTCGTCCCGAACACTTAGATTGTAAACGTTTCGTCATCTAACGTCGTTTTATCATCACTGTGTCAAAATTTGTGAAGTCTGATGAATGTCCGTCATTGTATATGACGGTATGTCGATGACACTTACTCGTGTTGACGGTGTGTTTATCTGAGGTCTGACAGATTACCTGTTAATTTTTGACCGAGTCGTTCCCTTTACCGTTGTTTGGTTATTTGTAATGCATCTTTGACCATCAATCTGTTTTGATGCTGTTGCTCCATTCAGGTTTTAGCAGCGATTGCTTCTCTTTCAGTCTTTCCATCGTTTTGTGCATTTGTTTATGGAACCGGGTCCTATGGAATCCATTTGGTGTTCACCTGGCTTGGACTTCCTGCAGCAACCATGTTGAATGTTCCTGTAGTCTGATTTTCGTGAACAGAGGCCTACGAACGTTAACAGTATCTCTCAGTAGTTATTTCGGAATTTTGTAGTCGTTTGGGTAACCTCCCTCTGAATGTAATGTTTTTCCCGATAGTTACGTCTTCTTCCATTCTTCACGCTTAATTTATCACTGGTTTTGAGATGTTCCTCTAGTTCTGCTCGGAATCATGGTTGTGGTTTGTTTTGTAGTCACAAAGGTCTTACAATCATTTATGAAATGTTTTCGGTGTGTTAAGAAAAACTGGTTTGTTGATTGTTCCGAAGAGTGAATGAGTGAGTGCAGCTTTCTCCCGCTGGTGAAATTTCGTGATTGTCCGTTCTCAAGAAATATGCTGTAGATGTACTTTTGTAATGCACAATTATTGTTGTGCACGGTGTATATGCAGGCACTATTTTGTTCGCCGTTTTCATTTACGTACGCAAAGTGGTATACAAATAGCTGATCGATTAGACACTTGACCACATACTATTCCACCCATTTTCACTTCCTCCTCTCGATTGGCTGCACATTGTTTCTTTTGCTTACGATATCTGGTTGCTCAATCATGTGTGTGTTGTCAGCTTCTTGAATTGATTGAACTCTAAACCTTTACCTATGAACGCTCATTCGTCCCCTTTTTTTACTTTTTATATCGTCTATTTTGTTTAAACATAAACAAAATGATGCTTGAACGTATATCTTATGTAGCAAACGATGTCTTTTTATTTTACCTGGGAACAGCATTGCATTAAGTATATTTTTCTTTCCTCTTTCTGGACTCTGCAGTACTACCACAAGTTTAACCTTTCTGAAAACAGTTCGATCGCAGCTCTTCCTCGGGTATTTTTGTTTGGTTACCGTGAAAGCTAGTTTGTATTTGTGTTTTCGGGTTACCAATACTTCTGAGAAAGGCACTTCATTGCCGTTTTCGATCTCTTTAGAAAACTTATCTCATTGAAGGTGTTATCGTGTAGCCTGTGCATATATCCTCTCTCAGAATATCCGAGCGTTGCAATTGCATCTTCATCACATTTTATCCACAGTTTTGGATTGAATTTCAATAGCACGTTGCCCTTCTCTTTTTTTTTTTAATGACCTCTTCGGCACTGCATGCGGATATGCGTGATCCTACTAGAGTCTTTGTGTGGTGCGTAGGTTTAACCGTTGAAAACGAAATACAAGTCGAGGTAGAATGAAACGAATACTTGTTTTGCGGTTTCCTTTATGTTTAATTGGTGGAGTTGTGAACAAAATTTTAAACCCTTGCGGAAGACCGAAATTTTTGTTGTCAGATCGCCTTGTTTCTCTCATTTTTCCTTCGATGTTTCTCTTTTCCGCCATAAGTGCTAGATAGAGTTGCGTTTTTGCATTCCTTAAGGTTGACTTTACCTCGGATATGAAAATTCCTCTCAAGACATCCATTAGAGACGCTTTTCTCGCTTCTGTTCGCACCTGTCTAATTTTAAGAGTTCGAGGATAAACAATGTAAACGCGTATCAGTCACATTTTTGTTTACATTCATCTCCACGCTCTTATCAAACAAAATGTTCAAGGTTCCTTTTGTTCGTGCTTTGTTTGCTTGCTGATATTGCGCATATCCCGAATAGCTTTTGGAAATAACTGTCACTTGCCTTCAGACCAATATAACTCGATGCGAAAATTCCGCGTTAGGTCTATGTAGCAAATGTGAGGACTTCATATTCAACAGTTTTTAAAATTGAGAGCGACAGTCCTGATGCGGGCTCTCAGGGAACAAAGTCGACTACTAAACGAGAGGACGATTTACTACGTTCAGTAAGAACTACACTCATCCTTTTGGGAGGATACGAACTGAATTACTACCAGAACGTTCTCGAAAATTTCCGCGTAGATAAGTTCAAACGAAAATTAAGTCATTTTCGCGTAGATACCGGAAGCAATGTTTAAATTTCGCTACAAAATTTAATGCTTTGGAAGGAGCATTTATTATATCGATGAATGCACCTTTGTAGGTTCTACGAAGTGCAACCGTCGATAAGTTATTTACAGTAGATTTCCGACAGAAAGTGCACGCCGACAAACAGATATCACTATGATCTCCCTAGTAGGCCAACTGTAGGCAACCATAATTTCATTGCTCTTGTTGAAGTTAACCAAATCCCCGACTACTTATCCGTAGTCTAAAATATCACTTAGCAGGTTTGTCGAAATTGAACTGTCTCAGATTACCGGTTGGAGTTAACACATAGTAACGACTGGCAACTTTATCAGATATGATAGTTCGGTCGTAGCTAATGTGAGATCAGTGTCTCAGTGATCAACGGGATTGTCTCTCTCGTGTAGCTTGTGGCAAAAGTTTGAATTCCGACCGTGGACAAGGTATGCACTACTGCCGAACTCGAACGGGAGCGAAACTCGAGTCCAGTGCTTCTTTTTGAGACAGGCTGAGTGGAAATTCTATTTGAATGTAAAAGCCGCGATCAGATGTGAGTGGTGTTCAACTTGAAATTAATCAAATCCTTGATTGATCGTCATTAACTTGTTAAGTGATCGTCCGAAACGGTCGAATGAAGAAAACTGGATCAACTACTAACCTTACTCTAAGATCACACTAGTTCATATTTCCCTTATGCGTTGCGTGTTTTTCAATGTAACCGGCTGCGACTGGTAGCTGAGCCAAAGATCTATGACACAAAACACCTTCAACTTGCTCATAACAGTCCCGCTTTCAAGCTGTTCTTGAAACTAACAGTGAGACAAGCGGAGCTTGAGAACAGACTTGTGTCTTTAATCCCCGGAAACAGTTGCAAACTTATGTGTAACCAAATTAGCGTAAATATTGCTAAGGCACTTGTAATAGCTTACTTGTTGTAGAGGATTTCATGATCATCCTCATGTACAGCGATGTATCAATGGATCATGCCAAATGCACAACTTTGAAAATAGGAAATACGCCCTGACTAGATAGCAGGAAAAAGGGATAGAATGGTACTAAAATGGTGAAACCATGTACAGACTTAAACGTTCAACATCAGATTGCGTATACTTTGAAAACAGTCAATAAAGCTGTAAGTGAAAATAAGTCGCCATCAACAAAATAGTTTGTATTGCCGCGCGTAATTGGTCGCACTTCATGGTGATTGTTGACGAAATACCCGTGCTTTTTCAGCTACCATCGCATTTTTTACGTTCACACTTAATGCAGGTAAAATGTATCGGCATATGCATAGTTAATGACGCTTATTAACACCATATATAGTTATTCATTTTGTAGGTACTGACTGTGCATTCTCTGATTGAAAGGATATAACAATGTAATTGTTTGCATTACTAATACTAGCATCATTCTGTGCACATTTCGGAAATGTTTGCGACATCTGATGTACAAAAGTAATCTTGAACCAAAGTATTATTACCTAATACCCCACCTATCAACCTGATTCAGCCCTGCCTATACGTAGATCGGCAGATATAAATGATCAGCCGTACACATGTGCGTTAAACCTACAGTCCAATGTTGCAACCAGTTCGACTATTGTATTTTGTTCTGTTTTGCCCCTCACCACAATTCTCGTTTGTTTTGCTTGCCTACCATAATGTTTTACGGATGTGACATTGCATACATTCCGATATCTCTTAGGTGCATCGTCAGCTGCAGTTTCCCCAACTGCGTTCAACACCGTGAACCATTTCGACAGCAATAACCATCTTCCCGATACTCTAGAACATCCTGCCAAACCACTTTCAGATTCAAGTGCGGAGTCGCCGATCGTGGATGGACACTATTTTCTAAACAAAGTCAACCAGACAGAATCCGATCTCACTTCATTGATCACTCAAACCGAGTCGTACCTCCAAACGGAAGTTTTGGATGAAGAGAGTCAGTACTTGTAAATTTCTTTGTTTTGTTAGTATTCACCCCTTATACATTGTCCAAAATCGGCCGATGTCGAGCGACAAGTTATACATGCCGTGTGCCTAACCTCGATAGTGCTCGGACATACTAATTCACAGGCTATCATTATCTCCTTCATTGCCCTATGTTTTAATTGCTACTTGCATGTCGTCTCTAATGCATCCCTGTTTTTGTTGGTTTGTTAATTAAGATAGGTCACATCCAAGTGTCTTCTGCCAGTACTCTATTATGGTAGGATGCGTTTAATGCACTATGGTGATAGCACGATGAATAGTACGCAACTGGACGCGTTTGTTAATTGTTCGCTAATGCACATCGCGACAGCTCTGCTAAGTTAGCCAAAACGTGTGTATGTTATATACCGTTTACCTCAATAGTGCAGTGGGATACTCGCTTTTATTGTTATTGTCTAATTGCACATGTCTGGATTAGTTGTTGAGTGCAGCACAGTTGTCATGCCATCTTTTGATATCGGGACATATCATAATGAACACTATGGTACACTTATTTCTGCACATCACAAACTTCTTATTTGACTTAGAATTTTCTTTTTTGAAAACCGTTCCATATAACACATTAACGGGTCCAATCTTTGTGGTTTGTTTGCTCACTAACATACGTACGGTTTGTTCGTTCTACGTGTTGTTTTACCATATCTTCTGTCCGCAGTAGGTTGCGTTGCATATACAGGGATTCAGTGACAATGACACAACCAATCAGCCAGGAGCGAGCTACAGCGTCGCGTACTTCGATCGCCCCTGCTGTCTTGGTTTGAGCCGTCAAAGTACTTCCACTTCACGCGTGACCTACTGCGTCACGTGTTGTAAACGTCTCGTGGTGTAAATGATGACACTTTCAGCTGCTTAATCATCAAACAAAGACCGCGTAGGCAGTGATTCGTAATAGATTGTTTACTTGTCGTATGCCTATTTAGCCCCGTTTCTGTACGTTGTTTTATCAAACATGTGACCCTCTCGTTTGCCAATATTATGCATGACCGTTTC
>JTDE01001754.1:21445-35898 GCA_014338405.1 Paragonimus skrjabini miyazakii | reverse complement strand
TTCCAGCTTCTGGACTGCTGCGTACCGCTATTGGTAAGGGACGTTTGTTAATCACTGAGAAGTTTGCACAATTTCGTGGTCTATGTCAGCAGAATCTTGACTGTGAAGCAGCCAGGCTTCGAAACATTCCGATCAGTAACCAGTTGGATACTCGCGTCAGTGACCTTGATGGCTTTTGGGCAATGGTCACACTACAAATTGACGATGTGCATGCGTTATTTGATCGGATTGAAACTGTTCGATGCAACAATTGGAAACCGGTTACTCAAAGGGATTCATGTTTGTCTGCTGATTCCGGCGCAAAGGTTAATGGGCAACGGATAAAACTACAGGCGTCATCCACCAAAGTAAGCCTACGCGTTTGATTTGTTGACATTTTCTTGAAGCATGTACATGCCACTCATATGTTGTTTGATCGTAATTACTTACACTATGTTAAATTGAAAGGTTGACTTCTCCGATTGACTATTAACATGCCGACCGCGTGACCTGAAAGTTTTGCTCACTAGGTGGCGGGTTTACGTGGGTATTTCAAGCACAACCTATCTTCCGTGTGGCTGTAACTGAAAAAGATACGGTCATTCGGTCCTGCGCAATTATCCAAATCATTCTAATGTTTTGGTTGCTCAGCTCTCGAAATTTAACTCACTCGGGTACACCACATTTGCTTGCAACCCTTATGTTACTGGTGAGTAGTCGGGGATTTGGATAATTTCAAGTTGAACACCATTCACATCTGATCGCGGCTTTCATACTCCAATAGAATTTCCATTCAGTTTGTCTCAAAAAGAAGCAGTAGAATCGAATTTCGCTCATATTAGAGTTCGTCAGTAGTTCATACCCTGTCCATGGTCTGAATTAAAACTCCACTACAGGCTACACGACACAACTATGCTGATCACTTAGACGCCGATCTCACAGTGGACACGACTGAACTGTCATATCTGAACATTCAAGCACTTTCGCTTTTGAGTACTTATCAGGTTGCCGGTCGTTACTATGTGTTAGCTCTTAATCGTAATAAGGCTGCTAATCCAGATGATCTCATGCCAGCACTTTTCAAAGCAGGTGGAGAGGTGTTAGTTGAGGCCTTGATTCAGCTGTTTCATCTTGTGTGGTCGACGGAGACCATCCCTCCGTGCTGGGGTCACGCGATAATAATTCCTATATTCAAAAAGGGTATCAGGAGCTCTTGTGAAAACCATAGGGGAATTAGTTTGACCCCAGTCATTTCTAGGGTTCTGGCCTCCATTATACTTCGTCGACTCACTGCAGTTCGGGAGTTAAACATTAGAGAAGAACAGGCAGGGTTTCGTCCTGGCCGGGGATGTATAGATCATATTTTTACCCTTCGTCAAATTTTGGAGCAGCGTCATGTATACCGCCGGCCAACAATTGCCGTATTTCTCGATTATAAAGGTGCATTCGATTCAGTGGATCGATCAACACTTTTAGAGTCGCTTAAACGCAGGGGTGTGCCGACCAAGTATGTGAACATACTGTCGGCGCTTTACTCCCATACTTCGGCTCAGGTTAGGGTTTACGGTGAGCTGTCTGACAGTTTCAGCACCATAAGCGGCGTTCGTCAAGGCTGTCCCCTTTCACCATTTTTGTTTAATTTCGTCATGGACGAAATAATGGAGGACTGTTTGCGTCACTCAAATGATGCCGGTGTGGACCTCCTACTTGGTGGAAGGCTGACTGATCTTGATTATGCTGACGATAAGGTGTTGCTGTTTGACAACTTTCAAACGGCACAAGCAACGCTGAATGCAATTTCGCATTCTGCTAAGTACTTCGGAATGCGCTTTGCAGCCTCGAAATGCAAAGTGCTTCTGCAAGATTGCTGTGATTACGTAGATTTAATGTAAGATAACGAAGTCATGGAGGTTGTTCACCGTTTTGTATACCTCGGTAGCTGCATCATCGGCGGCGGCGAAGGTGTAGGGAATGAAATGGATGCGCGTATTTCCAAGGCTAGGGCGGTGTTTACTAATCTGAGGCACTTATGGCGACAGAAGGGTATCTCTCTGAAGCTTAAGAGTCACGTATGTCAGACAACGGTGAGTGCTGTATTGCCTTGCGGCAGCGAAACATGGCCGATCAGATTAGAGGACGTGAACCGTCTTCAGGTATTTGACCACCGATGTCTGCGTTCAATCGCTTGTATCGGGTGGTACCAGCGAGTAAGCAACGAGGGGGTTAGGAAGCGGGTGTTTGGCATTGATTGTCAAACGAGTTCTTTCGTTCAGTCCTTACACCTGCACAGACTTAGACGGTTAGGTCATGTACTGAGGATGCCAGCTAATCGCTTGCCACACCGAGCACTGTTTGCCGACGCTGCGGTCGATTGGCGTAAGGTGCGAGGTGGACAGATGATGACCTGGCGTAGACAAATGAAATCGATCACCAAAGGGTTGGTCACTGTAGATCGGGTTCCTCTCTCCGGCTGGGGCCAGGGCGATTCACGTAGTCGGTGGCTGGAGTCGTTAGGTTAGATGGTCGACAATCAGGTTCATTGGCGTGAATGTTTTCGTTGTTGTTGGGAAACTAATGACGGAGCTAGTTGACCAAATGCAACAACAACTTTCAGTGGGCTCTAAGAGAATCTTACCAGAATTCTTAACAATGCGCTGATATAGTATTCTCAAAAATACCGTAGATGCCTGCACAATTATTGGTGAACGCGTCAGCAAAGTGTTTGTGTCTGTGTAGGCACTAACAAGACGGGGGTATACGTTAGCATGAATAAATGTGGATGTTTGTTGGCATGTGTGATGTGATTCTAAGATGGTTATTTCTTCACAGTTGGTTTGTCTAGTACCGGTTAGTTTGCTGTTGGAAGTCGGACCCATATTAAGTGGACCGATCGCGTGAGCAATGTGGCAGTTCGCCGGCGCGTACTCCGGAACGCTCGGGATGCGCGATCAATTGGTCAATTAATCACGGTACACAGCTTGCGATGGTTGGGTCACGTACTCCATATGTCAGCTGATCGTTTACCGTACCGGGCGTTATGTGCTGAGGCTAGCAACAATTGGGTCAAACCGCGTGGTGGCCAACCAACAACGTGGTCACAAAATATGAAGACCTTGACTGCTCCATTGAGGAAAGTGGGTAGATGTTGCCTGCCTGCCTGGGGTCCTCGTGATCACTCAAACCGCTGGTTAGAGAGGCTTCCCGAGATGGCGATGTGTCGCAGTCGATGGCGTACCTGTATCCATACCTTTTCCGCTTCTTCCGGTTAGTCTTCTCTCAATAATTTTCAGCTTTCTCAGAAACGTTTTCTAAGACATTCCACGTCACGGTTGAGGTGAACAGCGGCCCGAGCCACAGTATCTTTTGGTCAGGCTCATGGCTGTTATGATGATGATGATGAGGAGGAGGAGGAGGAGGCTAAAGCCTTTGTCACTCACAGAGTCTACTGACGTGGCTATCCGTTACATTCAGCAACGTGGATATTGCTCTTATGCGACCGAGTTCTTCGTGAGATTATAACATGTGAAACAGTGCAGTGAAAGCAGCAAGGATGCGGGTGTCATCTTACTCTCACATGCAACTCGGTTGTTTATTTGTAAGATCTAGGCAATTTCATTATAAAGGTTTCGTTCCAGACACACTTACTAAATTACGTTTTCGCTCTTTTATCTTTAGAGTTTTTCTTTCATAATTACCTAGCAGTTCAACACCACTGCCAATCACTCATCTGTTATCGTAGATGTGAAGGGGTATAATCTATAGCAATTTGCACAATGGAATGGAATCTAAATAACGTTCTTTCTCGTATTACGTGGTTAGAATGCTAAAAATTATATGTGATGATCTTCAGGTTTGTAATGGTTTCCTCATGTTGCCATTTGATTTCCCCCATCATTTCACCCACGCGCAAACTCAAGTGTGTTCCGGCAGGCGCTGGTCAACGACAACGGGATGATTCCAAGGCTCGACTGGAAGCTCGAAAACGTCTGGAAATGGTTAAACGTGAGATGCGTGCCAGAAAGTCCATTGCCGATGTCACCGGGACCGCACAGCCAGGTATCAAGGAACAATCTTTCTTCGATGTCTGACGACGTCAACTCTTATCTTTCCTTCTTGTTTGTGGGAGTGCGATGATTGTGGCCGAAGTTTTCTACATGCCTTTTCCTTCATTCACCGGTCTATTTATATGTGCCTGGTGCATCACTGATTTTACTCTTGCTACGAAACTAGGTCAACTGGACTGCTTGATCACCGTTTTCTCATTCTGCGTCAATTTTTCCAACCCCCCAAAGACTTTTTAGCCTATACACGCTTCGTAGTCCGACAATCAAAAACAGTTGCTTTCTCTCCCCGTTGGTCTTATAACCAAATCATGGACACCTAACTAATCTTACCCCGGTGCTACGCTTTATTTCATTGTGGCGTTGCTTTACTACGGGGCTTCCAGAATGACGCTGTTGTAACATCTATCTATTTTGTATGTGTACATATCTGCCGATGTTGGTCGCTCACACGAACGCGCGTTTATATACCTATATGTTTTGTTAACTTTATTCCGGTTGGTATTACCCCGTAGAAATAGCTTGATTTGGGTATTATGTTCATACACAATCTCATATATATTTTTCCGGTTTCCAGTCACGATTCTACCCGGAGTACTGTTTTTCTTGATAATGGTGCACGAATTCATTAATAAGTAAATGAAGACCTACGCAACAAATGAACATCAACTGAATTTTTAAGGAGGAGTCACTAATCCTACTGATGTAAGTACTCTATCAGTATTGCGATATTACTGTAGTCGAGAGCATTTCTTGCGAAAGGCGTGCATGGCGTTTTGTGTCTAACCTATTGGACTTCACCTTCCAGACTTACTCAAGGCTTTCATAGATTTTAGTTGCATTATCACTTAGCCATCTTGTGATTTCTCTCGTCAGTCAATGACCGTACCATGAACGCTGATGGGATACTGCTATCTGGGTTGGCGAAACGATCAATCGCCTCAGGCGACTCACATGCGATAACGAAGATAGGGTCAGGTCTAACCGATCTTGAGATAACACTAGTTTGAAGGCGCAAAGTACTTCCAATGCAGACCGCCCCTATCATTCAACTGGTGTATGCGGTGTTTACAAAGATGCTGTTGGTCGGCTTACTATCTGTTTTCCCTTCTCGAATATTGTCTGCCACGTAGTGGGAGTGTAAGGAGTCGAACACTACTTGGACCACATAATGCACATGATCACTATTCACTGAACATGACGGATTTCAGCAACTTAATATACAGCGATGCAGGGGTTGTTCACCTCAACGGATTCCTCACGCTAGTGCTCATCACTCACTCGAGTTTGTTAAACGGACACAGGCGTACGAGTATCTGGTTGAAGCTCACTGGATGGTACTTTCTCATATTCCATCCAACATACTGGAAGTATTTCGAGCTGCTTGTCAGGCGTGACACACCAAGGTGTGGGAGCTTGGTGGTCGGACCGAGCGAGTCACGTTCTAAGATTCGTCGAGCCAGTCCCGTGCGGCTGTCACACCAAGACCAGGATTTTTGGCAGGCTCAACAAATCCTGCACCACAATCCATCGAATAGTCGGACAACTGCTTGATATACGAAGCTGCGCACCTACTCACGTGGTATACACTTTCGTTGATTGTGCCGATTGAGATAGCACAAATCAACTCGCTCTCCGTGATAAAGGAACAAAGGTTCCAAATGACAGGATTTTGTAGGAGCTGATGTGCATTCAGACCTACGTTTATCAGATTGAAACAACCAAAATTGTGGCTGTCCCTTGAGAGCTGACACTCGGTGATAACTGTCCAATTTAGATGTGGTGGGATTTTCCACTTGAAATAGAACATTGCTTCGTTGTCATGGTTGTCTCCAACCTGCATTGATTCCTTTAGCTTTGAACATTCTCTAACGCGCGGTAAACAACGCATTAGCCAGTTTATTTGACAGTCGGAAAGAGCAATAGACTGGTGTACATATAATCCCAGTGTGGTCAACGTGTAAATATCTTGTTGCGCATCATGCCTCTCCGTCCTCCAAGCCAGTGCCTTTAATCGTCCGCATGCGTTTCATGGTTTGTAACAACGCGCCGAGCCCGAGGCCTGTTGCTTTGATAAGCCGAAGAGCTCTGTTTAATAAGTCAACGACGAATACGACAGTCTTCAAGTTCATTCGACAGGCAGACCGCTTTCCATGTTACACATTAATTCCGTTAGCCAGTAATGAATTTGAGACTTACAGATAAACCTGAGTTAAACTTGAATAGAACAAACAAAGGACTGACGTGACACGATTTATGTTCGAGTTGATTTCGCTACATCTCTACTGATGTTTACTACAGACGATTTAAAGTGTACAAAACTCCCAACCGTGAAACAGTCAGAAC
The DNA here is from genome assembly GCA_014338405.1 of Paragonimus skrjabini miyazakii. Lineage (NCBI taxonomy): Eukaryota > Metazoa > Platyhelminthes > Trematoda > Plagiorchiida > Troglotrematidae > Paragonimus > Paragonimus skrjabini miyazakii. The sequence continues at coordinate 29,512 of JTDE01001754.1, read as the reverse complement.
AGTCCGAATTCCCATCCCCCTGTTAGGCAACCGACGCCTCATTTCACCAAGTCAAATGCAATCTTTGAATACGTGTGGATGCGGAGCATCCTATGTTGACAGAACTGAGCGTCAGCTTGGAACAAGGGTCGCGGAACATTTATCGAAATGGGTTCAACAAACGGTCACACAAACAAGCAACTTGACGGCAAACACCCATAAGGTGCCAACGTCATCGATTTCCAAGACTCATTTGATGACGCAACACGTAATTGACTCATCAAAGTTACTTCGTGTTCTGTTCTCGACTCGAAACAAACGGTTGCTGCGATAGTCCGAGGCCGATGCAACCAGTAACTTTCACCCAATTTTGTGCGCATAAAAAAAGCTGTTCATGACGCTGATGCTGCCTTGGTAGCAACGGAACTGGCCTTGAACTTTGACCTTCTGTGGTTTGAAATTTTACATTTTAACTCGTCTACAGTAAACACCAGTAGAGATGCAGCAAATTCTGCTCAAGTGTAAATTGTGTCATGTCAATCTTTTGTCTGCTCTTTTCAAATTCCTACCCTGAATTAAATTTGGCTAAATTTTATCATGGCTTTGTCTGTTAAAAGCGTTTTGAATTGAAACAGCAGTATTCCAAGAGAGAAGTCTGTCTTATGTGTCAATGCTTAGAAGGTTATAGGATCAAGCACCAAACTAGACTGCTTGAGAAATACAGAGAGAAAGGAGTAGTACATGTGTAACCACAAAGAAGCGATCAATTGACCGGGAGTATACAGGTTGAAGAAAACAAAGATGCTTATGTGTTTGAGTCCGCATTATTCTGTCACGAAGACAATTTGAAAAACCGTTTGGAATGAAACGACCGGAGTACTCAACAACTACATGAGTGCGATGTTAAAAGGAATGACTTGAAATGAGAACAAATAAAGCCATACCCTTTCAGGGATTGTACAGACACACCTCAACATGAGGAGATCAGACAAACAACCGGCTAGCAGCAAACGTGAAGACGATAACCTGTCCTGACTACTAAGTTACATGGGGTGTGATCTAAATGCGAACATTAAGTTTTACACTTTGGGTAGATGTTTCCTCATTCTGGAGATCAAATACCTGTTGGTGTAACCTTCTCAGCAGTCAGGTTTAAATTGTCATACGTAATCTGAGTTGATACTGACAGACTGATTTTTGAATAAAGGCACAAGATCTAAGTGAACACATAGAGTTCATTTGCATTAAACGTCTGTTTAGCCGAATTTGAGTTTTTGTGATATTTACTACATTCTATAATCATTTCGAAAAATCTAAACAAACCGTCCGGATAGGATAAGGGATTAACTACACTAGTCCGTTTTGTTGTTCTCTGCTGGACTATCCTATCGAACTGAACATCAAATTTGGCGTGTCGCTTGCATGTTTATCCTAAGATATGACCGTACTAGTGAATTGAAGATCATAGAGACCTGTTATACCGTCTGACTACACGTAACTGACGATTCAGCCACCTGGTTTCAGCGTTAGGGAGAAACTCACTGAGTCACAACCGATGAACATCAGCTATTAAACGATCACCGTATGCTAACGGTCGACACTTAAATGACAGGAACCAACGTGTAACGTCTTTCTCCAGTCTAACCGTTGCTGCAGCAGTCACACGAGGTCCTTCATTTCGAACTGACCTAGTTAATTGATCGATTGGCAAACAACCATCTGTATCACGCGAAACCTTCGTGTAAACCCTGTATGATGACAGATCAGCGTGCTTCAAGTAGTATTAAGACGGCAATTTGTTGGAATATGCGTGAGACTGACTGAGGATTCCTAACTTCAGAACAACTTGTAGACAATCGGTAATTTGGTTTATTGGTGACGTTTCACTTCTGACATAGAAGCTTCAGAGCAGAACCGGTCCGAAGAAACTTCTGTGTCAGAATTAAAACGTCACCATTAAGGCAAATTACCGGTTGTTCACACGTTCTGAAATGGGGTGACAAGTTGAACTGGTCTATCTGTACGTTAAATCCGTGCGCAGTGCAGTAAAAATAAGACAATTCCGGTTCATATTAGTGCCCGTCAGGCACGGGCGTACATGCTGTACGCACTTGCTATGCCAGATAACTTTCGATACTCTATCGAACATAGCTGGTTGGAGTTAAAGGTTTTATACGAAGTCGGAATTGTCAGGTTAACCAAATTTCCTTGAAACTCACCTAGGATCAAGGGTGTGTGTGTCGAAGCTTCATTTAATCGTCATCATCCTAGACAGCAATACATCAGTGGTTCACACTGATGCTTAACTGCCACACAACCACGAAGAAGATAAAGCAAACCCTGTATAGGAAGAGAGAAGAGAAAAAAGGGAAGGGGACCTAACCACTAAAAAATAGCGACGTCTACGTTCAAACATAAAACGTCAAGGCGTCTACACCTTGCAAACAGACAACAGAGCAGTAAATGAAAGTAAGGCGTCATCAGCAAGAAAGCTTCCTCACGGCTTCCACTGCCCCGCGTCATTAAGTGCACTCACTTCACAGACAACTCGATCAAAGAACGACAACATTCACACCACTGAGCTCGGTTAGCAACCATCTCACCTAACGTCTCAAGCCACCGACTCTCTGAATCGCGTGTGCTCCAACCCGGGAGACGAACCCGATCTACACTGAACAACCCCATGGTGAACGATTTCATTTGTCTACGCCAGGTCATCATCTGTCTACCTCGCATTTTGCGCCAATCGATCGCAGCGTCGGCGAACAATGCTCGGTGTGGCAGATGACTAGCTGGCATCCTTAGTACATGACATGACCATCGAAGTCTGTGAAAGTGTAAGGATTGAACGAAACAACTCGTCTGACAATCAGTGCCAAACACCCGCTTCCTAACATCCTGGTTACTCACTCGATTGAACGCAGACATCGGTGGTCGAATACCTGAAGACGACACGTCCCCTACCACGAACGGTCAGGTTTCGCTGCCGTAAAGTAATACAGCCTTCACTGTTGTCTGATATACGTGACTCTTAAGCTTCAGAGAGATATCCTTCTGTCGCCATAAGTGCCTCAGATTGATAAACAACGCTGTAGTCTTCGAAATACGCCCATTCATTTCATTCTCCACACCGCCGCCGCCGTTGATGCAGATTTTCAGGTATACATAACGGGCAACAACCTCCATGACTTCATTATCTAATACTCCTGACCTATACTGCTACCTTGGCGAGGTGGTCGGGCTTGTGTACTGTTTTGATCCAGCGGGCTATGCTAACTAGGACTACTGTCCTTCTAGGTGCAACCTTGTCAGACAGGCCAAAGTGGAGCAGTCAGACGAAAAACAGTTGCACTCATAGGATTGTATGTCGCACTACTGACCGCGTCCGACTGCTTAGGTAGTGAGGCACGATCCCATGGGCATACAGGAGAACTATTTTCATACTTGCGGCACTTCTGTCTTCCGTATCAGGAAGAAGGGGGTTTGAAAAGGTACCCTCAAACAAAGAGCACTCCGATCGCCCAGTGGTTGACCGTGACTGCCGGCGTATTATCCAACACGGTCGAAAAACATTTGTTACCTCTCAAAAGCCTGATGTAGCTTCGAGTACATCCACTGCGCGCAGCAGTTCTCAGAATGAGACATCATTGTCTTATTCACTGCGCCCTCGGGCTAGGCAAGCCCCTCACTGCATAGTGAGTCAGACTCTTGAGTCATTGGCTCCGGGTAGGGTCCCCCAAGCAAACCCTATATCCTGTTGTCTCGCAGGTCAGACTTTTGATTCAGAGACTCGGGGTGGGGTCCATCAGGTCAACCCGCTTTCGCGGCATAAACGACCTGGAAGTATCAGAAGTTATCGTTCACTCGACAGCGGCATCATTCACCCAACACAAATTTCTTCTACTATTTCAACACCGATGTCTTTTGCTTCCATGTGCCTTTGGACGATAATTGTTTTCCGAGGCTAAGACAACTGGTAAACATTGGCGCCTCCGACAAGACGGTCAGCAAGCTTCTCTGGCTAGTGCTGTCTAAAGTCTGGGTATTGATGTGTACTGTGTGTCGGAGACGCGAGTCTACGATTCTAGCACGGTTATCCATATGAGCTCACCTCTAGATAACTGTCGATCCAAGCGCTTCTATCTCAGGGTTTCTGGTGACGCTGAAGCTGAATCTCGCGGTCAAGCTGGAGTGGGAATCGTAGTGAGTTCCAGAGGGGAGCAATGCTTGCTCGATTGGATCCCAATGAACAGTCGCTTGTGCGCTGTCAGACTCAATACATCCGTAAAAGTCTATCGACGCAAATCAGAAAGACGCTGTGTATTCATTATATCGGCGTACGCTCCGACGGACAGCTCTTCGGATGCTACCAAGGATGCATTCTATGACGCCCTCATTGACCTTCTGAGGCAAACTAAACACTCAGACATCATCATACTAGTGGGCGATTTTAATGCTCAGCTTCGTCGACTTTCTCCGGGTGAGAAGTCGCTAGGAGGTATGTTTGTTGTCCGGGCACAGTGCACTGATAATGGCGAATGACTGCTGCAGCTGTGCGCATCCCATGTTCTCTATATTTCGAGCGCCGCATTCCAACACAGGAAGAAACACTGTGTTATTTGGAGACCTCCGTGTGCTTCTCAGCCGTGGACACAGATGGATCATATAGCAGTTAGTTACGGGTGGCGACACTTTGTTAAGGACTGTCGTGCCTTTTGGAGCAACCACCTGGGCTCGGACCATGCTGTTGCGCGTGCCCGTTTCGTTTTGTCATTTGCCCAGAGGATCTACGCTCGAAAATGCGTGGTGCTTAGCTGGCATTCGAGCGATGAGCATGTAAATAACGCTTACCAAAATGTGTTGGTGAAGAAGTTGCCCATTTCGAGTCAAGAAGGATTCTGACGAACGCTGGGGACAAATCGTCGCAGCTATGAAAGCATGCTGTGAACAGGCATGTTCCGAAGGAGCTGTTCATTTCCGACAGAATTGGATTTCCATTACGTCGATAAGCTTCATGAATAATGGTCGCTCGATTCCACCTGGTTATGAATATGATGACGATCGTCGAGAACTTAAACGCAAGCTGGCTAAAAGCTTGCGCAAAGACGGTGAGCACTACTTGGTCAAACAGTCGAAAGTGATAGAATGAGCCTTTCTATCGGGGAATAGCAGAGTTTTTTTCCTTGTTCCGCGAATGTACTGTCCATCGAGTCGGTGTAGGTGAGACGTTATGTGAAAAAGATGGTTCACTTATCACCAGTCAATCGCGCCGACTTGACAGGTGGGCTGAACATTTTGCAGAGCAGTTCAGTTGGCCTCAACCGGATCATGTTGACGACGAGACCCGATTGGTCAGTTATTGCTTTCCAGACGATCCTTCGTCGGAAACAGAAGTGGTTCTGGGGCTTAAGTTATTAAAGCGTAATAAGGCTCCTGGTCCAGACCTTCTCCCTCCTTCTCTTTTCAAGGATGGTGGCGAGAGGTTCATATCAGAAATGACAAAACTCCTTCAGACGATTTGAGATACTGAAGAAGGGCCTCGCGTTTGGCGCTTATCAGCAGTAAGTTCCATTATCAAAAGGGTCCCGAAGTCTATGTGACAACCACAGTGGCATCAGTTTGGTGTTTATTGCGTCCAAGTTACTCACTGGCTTCATTTTACGTCGGCTCACTAAGCCCGGACTTATTATGTGAACTATCAGGAGGAAACTTACGTTTGACTTCTAACAACTCCAGAGATTCCTCTGAAACCCAATGTTTGTCAAACTTATGTACCCCTGTGGCGCATGCTATAGTACCTGCTTTCTGAATGGCTCGTGAGATTTGTTTCCAGCAACTATTAGGGTCTTCGGAGTGAGTTCCACAAAGGCAGCTTTCTAAGCTGGTTTGGTATTTATGCTTTACCGATGGTAAAGCCATTTCTCAACAGCCAGTCGTTGCTGTCGGTTGGGCCGTTGATCAGCAAAAGTAAGAACAAAACGACAACATACTAATGCATGATCTGAGTCCAAGTATGTGTTCCAATAGGAACGACAGTCTTGGATGGAACCACGCCACCTGTCACTAACAGCTGTGTGGTCTATCTGAGACCAGGCCTGATTCGGAGCAGGCGGATGCCAAGTATAGCAATGACGTGCACGATGCCTAAAACTAGTGCTGGCTAAAAATAGCTTATGCTCAGCACACAGCTGCAACAATCGCCCACCATTATCTGACCGATGTGACACTATCCCAAACTTGCCACCTCACTAAGGCGGCCGACCTGAGCATTCATATCTCCCGCCAGAACGACTATATCAGAACCACGTGTCGACCGAAGGAGAGCGGCCAGATGTGAGTAAAACGCGTCTTCGACGCCGACGTCACTACAGTCAGTAGGAGCGTAAGCAGACAATGAATAAATTCCAGCATTTTTTGACTGCCTATCGCACTACGCCTAATCGTAATACACTAGGAGGAATCTTGCCAGCTGAATGTATGTTCGGAAGGAAAATTCGCACAAGGTTCATCAATATCAGACCATCACCAGTCACATCCGCCAACGAAGTACACAGAGCAGGTTATGCACAATGCATACGGCGTTTCAATATTGGCGACTCAGTGCTTGCACGAGACTTCCGAGGTAAAAATAAATGCACCCCTGCTGTGATCTCAACACGTAATGGCAAGGTGATCTATGAAGTCACTGTCGGGAAGAACACCTGGAGAAGACATGTCAACCAGTTACGGAGGAACCCTGGCTTACTTCCGGTCAAACCATACTCCACTTCATTACATTGGGAAATTCTACTAGACACCTTCGAATTGGAGAAGCAAGCTGACGTGCCGCTGTCAAAAATCGACGTGACAACACCAATTTCTTTTCCGCATAGACGGTCCAAACGAACAAAGAAACTCGTGAAACCCTTACAAGTGAATGCAAGATGTCAGACCTATGACATGCTGAAAAAGAGAAGATGTTTGGAGGCGCATCTCCTAACGAAGCAGCAAAGGTGAATCACGTTATATCGATTGATCGATCTGGCTTCGAATTCATTGACATGTTTAAACCCACTCAGTCCATTAAGCTCAATTATATTGCAGCTGCGCGATCGAACGCCTGTACATCATGTGAACTGTTCTCACGAGTGCACCTTCTAATGCCCCTCTGTAAATTGATTCGTTCTCCGTTGGATCTATAAATGTAGAGCCTCTGTGGCCTAATGGACTCGCCTCGTTTTTTTTCAATAAACGTTGTTGCCGCACCTATCCTTTTTCTAGGTTCTGGGTCAGTGATCGAGCGCGTTATATTAGTACCTTCTGAAGATAAGAAGTTTCGAATCTGTCCACCTCTGACGGACTCGCTACGGCTTGTGACTCACCCTCATAGGAAAGCTCCAGTTACAGCTGGGAAGGCCATCATCAAATCTGGAACTCGTCGTGAGATCTGCTGCTCCTGATGAACGCGCAATGTGTTCGATCAAACAAGTTAGCCTATCGATTCTGAATTGGTCCTAGCTTGCACACATCTACCAATATGCAGAAACTACCACCGAGTCCGCTGCTGTTATATAAGAAACGCTTATGTCACTTGCGTGCTTCATCTGAGTCCTATTTGGTGTGCTCTAACAACAGTAGACACTGGTGGTTACATAAGGAATGATCACAATACAATTGTAACGTGCGGTCGAAACCAGCGGGCGCGCACAGGTTGAATTTAAATTGTGTTACGGGGCGTGCTGCTGTGTTGTTGATGCCGTTTTAGTTTTCGTTTGTGTAAGTCGTGTGCATGGCTTACTGGGCCTTCGGCTCATGCTTGTTCTTGTTGTTTCCTTTTACAGGACTTGTTGGAACCCCCTTCTTCGTAAGAACGCTGTCTCCCGGTGTCTCCACGTCGCTCCAAAGTTGGTCCGTAAGTGTGACGGACAATCAAAGTAAAGACAGCCGGCTTGCAAGTTACACAATATACCGCGAATGACAGAAATGTTCAAGTGTGTAGTGACCGGCGATCAGGTGGCTTCTGAAAGGATGCAGGCTTCAGCCATGTTTTACCGCTTGTTTTTTCCGTACGCATGATTCTGTGCACGCCTGCTATAGGAGGCCTGATAT
>JTDE01001754.1:0-10429 GCA_014338405.1 Paragonimus skrjabini miyazakii | reverse complement strand
ACTTTTCGTTGTCTTGTCAGGTGTAATTTAGTGTACATCTTGCTCTGAACCTGACTTGTTCTACAACATCCATCTCAATAGTCCCTAGTTTACTTAATCGTCTTAATGTAATGTTCCCCAGTGGTCTTCCAATTTGGAGCCTAATCAACCAAGTGGCTTGGTTCTCACAGGTACTCCCGAAACTATACCTAGAATGGCCACTTTAGTCCAAGTCGTCTTCATCCGGATTGTGCATCAACAGCTCGCTCTTGGTGCTGTCAGTGACCAGCAAGAATTGGCAAGCTAACCGGACATACCAGTCCATCACATGTGCAGGTATAAATTGTTCTCCCCCTACTGTCTTACAGTGATTGATCAGCGCCGCATAGTAAGTGGTGTAACAAGACAGTGAATTCACCTGTCAGTCTACCATACAAGGTTGTGGCCAGTTCAGAAGAGGTCATCAATATTAGTGAAAATGATGGGCCGGAATGATGGTAGTGGTTTACATTCAGCTTCAAACAGTCCATCCTCATTTTGACAGTTACTAGCTACTGTTATTCGAATATCTGTTCCGTAGATATTGTTGATGAACGCAGGCTAGCGGCAAAAATATTCATCGAATATTCATTGTGCCAACAATGCTTAGTAGCTGTTCCCTGATGATAGTATTCAACTTGTGTTAAAAAGTATTCAGAACTGTATGATACTAGGAAGGGTGAGACCTTATCATAGAAGAAACTGAAAGCCCTGATTACCTTACCGTATGTTCGAGGGCATTTTGAAATAAACAGTTCTCCGAATACTTTTGGACTGTTAAAGTTGGAGTAATGTTCTTCAGAACTGCTTTGAGTTGGACGAAATTTTATCAGAAAATAAATACAACTGTTTGCATGGAACCACAAATTATTTTGCTCAAGTAGGAAAAAATATTGGAATTTACTGCAAACCGCATAAAATAATCCAGATTTTATGCTGATAATTATCGAACAACCGATACCTCTGAATAATTGCTGCAAACCGGACAGCTTCAACATAAAAATTCTTCGATCATTGAGCCGGCGAAACAACACATCTGCAATAGTTCGCCGTACTTGGGTTCTTATGAAGCCCGCTCCCGATGTGATAACGTTTTTGACTGATGAAATCGTTCTGAGTTCAGTTGAAATTTTACAGATGCGGAGTAATCTATAAACTTCTACAGCTCCTTCATTGACATTTCCACAGTTAACATGTGAACTACTTTACCGAGAACGCTTCGTAAAACCTGTGTGAATTACTACAAAAGATCAAGACACTTTTCTGTTTGATTGTTACTGGCCGAGAGACAAACGAAGAATGTTTGTTTTTCTTGTATACCCTAACTAGACAGCCAGATGCAGGACATTTCAAAATCTAAAGACAATCGTTTATCAGTGTTATAGCAACAAATGCAGGGTTGATAATAGGCTTTGAGTACACAGCTATCGATTTCCGTCCATTCAGTGGCTCAACTCTGCTAAGAAGAACATTCTGGATGTCACAAGTTTAAATGTTTGGTTTGTTTCGGAGAAGCTGTACATGCGTCGATTTACAGAACACGTTTCCTTATGCTCACTACTCAGCTGTATGGAAAACAGTTCATTATTGTATGTTTCACCTTTTTAGCAACCCGGTACTCTTGTCCTTGTTAAAGAATTAGAATTCTAAATTGGAAACTTGTCTTGTGTGTTAAATCCAATATGAGATTCTCGTCATTGTTTATCGTGGCCCGAGATTCGTACGTCCTTTTGTCAGTGTTGTATTATTATTCGGGTGCAATCAACAGTCAGCCTTACAGGCTATACGGGTAGAGGGAACACGTGACTCAGTAGAAGCACAAACTGTACTGTCATGCGGTAGCCTCATACTCAAGTGAATGGATGAAAGAGCCGTTGGTCGTTGAAGGCGCGACCAATCAGAACGCAGCTTGAGTCTCAATACGAGTGTGGGGCACACAGGCGACCTTGACGCGTATACAACAGCCAGTTGTGAAGATGTCTTTGAATTAGTGTTGCCTTCTCATTCAGTAAATTCGACAGTTTTTCGTATGATTATACGATCCCAGTATTTTTATATTCGAACGAGTAATTTTACTGTTACTTTCGTGAATTTTTATCAGGGTTCACTCGTTCATTGCATATATTTAGTGCATTTTTGGGAAAGGCGCCAATGAGGTTTGGCTAATCATACTCTACTCGTCGGAGGCAATTTTTGTAATTTAAGGAAATGTAGACAGACTGAAGACTTTCCATCAGTTTAGGCAGCGAAACGTTGTGATCGTTTTGGTGTTGAGGTGAGTTTCGGTCCGTCTGTTCTGTCTGCCAAATCACTATTAAATGGTACTGTAATGTTTCGTGTACACCAACGATGGATATTATAAAGATCTAGCGCAAACACTTTGGCAGCCTACTTAATCGGTCTGCTACGGCCCAGTAGATGACCGCGAACAACCTGTCACTGCATGGCCCATGTGCGAAGACTATTGAACGTTTTCAAAATACCAAGACTGTACGTAGAAATGAGTGACCAGGGGAAACTTTGAAGCATGGCGACCCCACTTCCAGGACGTGATCTGCTCCAGTTGAATCATTCAGTCTGTCAACAGAAAAGTTTTCAGTAAGGGCTAAACAATACGCTCACTGGGAAGCAAATAAAGCACAAACAGTTAACAGGCCATCGATCTACCGAGCCATAAGACAAATCCTCCTAAAAGAATTCTGCTCGATCGACTTTATGCCGAACAATTGGAAGCGAATGTTCTTAAGAAGCAGAGTAGATTCTGAGACAGTCAGAGTACTATCGACATGATTGTGGTCGCTAACTGAATCCAGAAAAATTCGCGTGAATGTAATCATTTGATGTATGCAGTCTTCGTGGATCTCGACAGAGAGCTTGATTCCTTATGTTGTTGTGTTTGATACGTTTGGAGATTTATTTACTTCTCTTTACTCTAAGTGAAATGCTACCTGCGGATAGGAATGCGTCGGTACAGTTGCGCTGGTCGACTTTCGATGACTGAACTATTCTCACTGGCGTACCCAACCCTGTTTAGCTTCTGCTTTACCATGTTATTAGCAGTTACTTTTCAAAACCGCACGGATGGTCATCTGTTGAATACTCGACGCTTAGACACACCAATTTTGCTATGTAACTCGACTGTTCGTTTGCTATTGTTTGCAGGTAACACTGTACCGTTTGCGTCTTTTGTGTTGAATGAGTCTCGTGACTGCAGCAGTCACATCTAGCCTTGAAATCAATGCGGCCAAAACATTTTCCTTCAGGCCTTGCTCAGGAGGAGGTGTTGAGTTTACATCTGGAATTTTTATCACTGCAGACAGTGTAAATAACCGCGTGCACTTCGTCTGCCTCAGTGACAGTGTTGGGATATTTTACATATACCGTTGGTTGCGACCTTGCATCGTCAAGGCTAGCGCTGCTTCCCGACGTCCTAAAAGATTCGCCTACAAGAACTGCACCCTGGTGATGGAAACAGGACACTTCGTCTACCGCGAAGTGGTGCTATCCAGCATGTTGTACTGGACCCCCAAAAGTGGGTATCGTAGCAACGGAATGTGCGGTACTTGAGACGCTTTCATCCACGATGTCAAAGTCGCAGCTCGTGTATTCGGTGATCCGGCACGAATCCGAACTTCTGGATGGTTCACCAAATAGACTTGTACAGGAATGAACCCAATTCGATGGTCAACCAGCTTCTTCGGTTACGACACTTCTGCCGAATGAGCGATCGTGAAGTCAAACAAGTGGCACATGGAACAGCTATATGTGTCACTCGTTATAATGGCCTGAATATCGGGTACCGTGGTGACCTTGGCCGACAGTATGCTGGACGTTTAGGTATGATAGGTAGGCAATGTATCCACATAGAATCTACAACAAAACAACAAAGTGTGGCTTAAAAGCTATTAGGCTATCCTGACTTTGTCTCTTTGCATATATGCATATATACCTGTATACTGATTTATGTATATATCGCGGGACAGTAGGATAAACTTTCCCAAACAGTTCTGCCAACCCGAGATTATACGTCAGTTCTTTCCCTTCCAGAACTTCACCTTCTTGACTTGGGTGCACTTGTGACTCTATGTGTACGGTCGAACCACGACAGTAGCACGCTACTCCATCCTGCTTAAGTGGCGCTGTTAGATGATAGGAGGCCAGTAGAGTGCTTGTTAATCACCATCTTATACCACTTTATCTCACGTTGCAACCGTGATTTAGGAAAATGCCACAAATACATGACAGTAAATCGTTGCATACAGTCTGTACCAGTTTGTTATACTATATTTTACTCCGTGCAGATAAGTTGGAAACGAGTTTTTATTTCTGTTGGTTTACGCTTACTGTTCTTTACGGTATGACTTTCTGCTGTCATTTATAAGGTCAGTGCTGTGTGAACATTGTGTACCAGCATCTGCAAGCGAAGGAACTCATGCAATCACAAATTCCGGTGCATGTGGCAATCAATATGCCGCATTCAGAATACCTGTCCTTGAATCTCTGCATTCAAGCCTGTAATGCCGTAAGATGCCCTGCCCGCAGCGTACCAAACGTACTTTTTTCCTGTAGTTGGAAATTCCTCCAAATTAAACGTATCCAAACAAATGACTACAGTACTGCCAATGGTCACTTCCAAGGTGACCGTCTGTGAAAGATTTCAAGGCCTATCGTCTTTCGCCTGTTTAATTTTGTAGTTGTTTTTATTATTACAAATCGCAGTTTATACCTGTTTTGTGCAAATTTCTTGTGTTCGGATCGGTACTAACTCACTCCATTGTTGATCGCAGCATGCAGTCCCGTTTTTAGAGAAAAGCTAGTTACATTCATTACTTAGAGGACCCCTTAGAAGTGATTGAGTTATAACCTGTCTTACGCCCGGATTGTAGGTTTGTCCTGGCTACATCTATAACGATTTGAAACAGTGTTTATAGTGCTTTTTGTTGCTCACACTCCAACCGACACTCAGCTATCGGTATCGTCCTTGTTTGGGCCTGTGCGGCACAGGTGGCTTGAACGGAGTGTAAAACAAGTTACAACTCAATCATACATAAAACCTCCCATCAAAAGCGGTGCTCATGGAACCGGTAGCCGAGTGCATAAGAACATCGACTAGTAACATGAAAGACTGCCTATCGAACACCCCTCCCCATGAACTAACGCAGCAAAAAATGAGGTCGCAGATAGTTTGTTTGATGATGAGCATGGTCAGTTGAGTGGAAGTCTCCTATCCGGTACGTAGTATATCGATTGAATAGACTTACTATGAGTTACTCAGTGAATAATATTCACGCCACAGATGAGCCGACCAGCTGGTAAAACAAGCTATAACGGTGCGCGATGTCTAAACAGCCAAAGCATGAAAAAGTTGGACTCAGTGACATAATATAAACCTCACTGTCTCATGCTAGTCGACGATCAAATTCGAGTGTTGGGCACTCGTTATGTTTACTAACGGCTCAAAGTACTAGTTTTTTCACTGCTCCCAGAAACCCGAGCGAGTCACGTTGTTCGTGAGTGGCACCGGTGCTGCAGAAATGACCCACTTCTTGCTTAAGGGTGACATGTTTCTCTTAGGTAAGTGGGTTTAGTTAATTGCATTATCGAGAGTTTGCTTTACAAGTTTTGCTGATTGGTTTGTCCTGAAAATGATGTTCATAACAAAGCGGCATTATTGCGGAGATTGAACTAGTATGGAGCACTGGTTTAATAAACTTTAATGCGCCCTAAGGCGGTGCATTTTACGATATAGTTCAATTGCTTAGATTTTACCGTAGTCAAGTTGACAATCTCAGGCCATTTAATGTTACCGCATTTCTGTTGTACGTTCCGTCACGCGTGTCACAGGCGTTATATTAGTACGATCTTAGTGAGTATATTCAAAACTATTTGCAAAGTTATTCATTCTGTTATGACTGCGAAAGACGCTCAGGCCTGTGGAGATGTTTAATGCATGAAATCTCGTACAGATCATGTTAAAACAAGACCACGAATGTGTACACTCATTTGCACGACTGACGTGTATCCACACACACTGGGCAATAGTACATTGTCATTAGTCCCGGTGGCACGTCTTCCATAGTGCGTACACACTATTCCAATAGTTGCTACTCGTCCATCGTCTTCCTGGCGTTGAGACCTGCCTTTTAGTTTCCTGAACGTACTCACTATACTACTCACAACCGAAGCTGCCTGTTGAACAATTACACGCGGTTTCACTATCAGCACGCTAATAAAATTCGAAGTATTGGTGGTTCCAGTGGCTGGGAAAACTTATGCGATAATTAGGTAGATAGTGGCCCATCTGAATGGACTTTTCTATATAAAACAAATGGTAAACTGAGATTGTTGAAAAAACATCTGTGCAAGTAGGAATGTAGCCAGCCTACACAAATGCCCTTAATTAAGCGTAATCACGTGGCCGTTTTTTCAGCACAGCTTGCTTCCCTTATATTTTGTTATTCGGGGATGGTAGACAAGCACTTGTGTCGTTCTTTATAATTTTGCAGTATACCATAGTAATCTTTCTAATCGGACACCAAGTCACCGGCCTCTGTTGCATGGCGTCACAACGATTACACATGATGGTAGTCGGTAAGATGAGCTGCGTAAGTTATCGTTTTGACAGAAGACTACAAAGAATATCAACTCAAGTAACGACAAGAAATGACAACAAATTAACAAAATTTAGGTGGGTAGCTCAAGTCATGAAAGTGCCAATTCTGTAGATATTTTCCAAAAATCCTGTAGATGGATGTCGCGTTAACCTACAACCGGGGACAAAATATATAAAGGGGAGAATAACAATGAATAATGGATTCAGAGATTAATGATCGACGTCTGCTTCGAGTAAAAGCTTCCACAACTGCCCCAACGCTCTTTCACTTTAATGCTTCCTGGGGTTAGTTCGAATCACTAACGGAAAAACTGGTGGGAGCTGAGTTCTTGATGGACGCTCATGTTGTGCTCCAGTGCTAACAAGGACAGACGAACAACAGTGACTGTTGTAAGCTGTATGACACAGCGCTTAGTCTACCTGAAACGGGGCCAGGCTGGTCTAGAATGATGAATCTGGGCCTAAAATTCTCACACCTATGTGGTAAAATTGTGGTGGACTATCAGGCAAGAGGTGCGAGTATTCCAACTCCCGGCGGAATACCCCAACGTGGGGAAGAGGTACGTCCAAAAACCCACAATGAGCGGATCGGGGACGGTGTGGGCGACCGGATTAGTCATCGCTTGACTGGATCGGACCAAAGAGCGAGACATGGTAGGCAAAACAAAATGGACGGCCAAATCGGAGGCGCGATTATTCCAACACTTAGAGGAATATCCTGACACGGTCGTGGAATACGGTCAAAGCCCATAGTAGCTAGATAGAGCACAACACGAGCGACCGGCGAGCCATAGCTCAACGGAATCGGATGAACGGACGAAGATTGGCAGGCGGAAAACCCCCGGATAGAAGGTGCCTATCATACACATAAACTGGGCAGAAGTGCACACGACGCGTGAACGGAAACCGGGAGTGTGTTCTAACTACCCGTGAGGTGTCATTTGAACCGGTGGAAGATGTGAACTGATAATCCCCAGAAAAACGACTACTAACGGGATCTGTGACAGTGTGTGGCAAAGTCATCCGTTTCACACGGTTGACAGCCCCATAACAAATGGATTTCACGGTAATTTACGCCTGCTGGAAGTTGAAGGTATTTTTGCACAAAAAGAGATCTACTTTCACTTTGGCAACCTAGATCACTATATCTTACATCAACTGACTAAATTTAGTATAGGTGTACTACTCAGAATCGAGGACTTAAAAGCCGTGCTTGGCGTTCGCATCTATCCTTGACTCGAAACACCTGTAGTACCAATGATTTTTATTCCTTCCATTCCCAATTAATCTTTAAACAAATCGTCTAATACAGCTTTTCGTAGTGATGGGTGAATGACTAATTACCATTCTGACACACCACGCCATCCTGTTGTATCAGCAACTTTTCCTAATTCTGAAATTGCAGTAGTTAGCTTTTTTTAATGGTTACTCACAATCATTGGTCATCCCCAATTAGGTTCTGGTCAATTTAATCATTTCTTCTGGGATAATGGGAAGAGCAGACAAAACATGGAAACAAACCTTGACAGCTCAGTAGTAGAACAACGTGAGAGAACATCTGCTAGCAGTATCTACTTACCAGGATGATGGATGATTTCATAATCTTAGACCGTTGGGATTTGGATCCATCACTGTATCATTACTGTCGACGATATATCATCTGATTCAAGTGGAGTAACGAAATACTGTACAGCCTGATGAGCTGTACTAATTTTAAGCTTAATACATGATAGATATTTATGCAAACATCTAACAGCACAAAACACAACCAGATCTCTTATATTTATGAATGCAATTGGTCGTGTAGTCCTCCTGTTTCAAAACAGAGCCGATGCTGACTGTGAATCCATTGCTGATTGGCATGATTACTCTAGACATGGAAAGTGGAACTAGTATCGATCGTTTAGCTACAAGTTGTATTCAGTGCCAAAGGAAGCCCTCATCCCCTGAGTTTATGATTGGGTTTCTGCAACTTGAATTATAAACAATGGTTAACCTTTCATCACGAAAGTTCGATGTACATTTGGAATAGCGTTGAAAGTAGATCATTATTGATCGCAACTAAGCAAAATATTACTAGAAAAGATAACTATAACAAACTCCAATTGTGATTCCCGTAAAAATAACTGTACAAAGCAAGTAAGCAACACACGATACGGTGTCGATTGAACGCTAAATGCAACCAAAGTGAATGGAAGAGTTGGACCAAAAACCAAATCAGGATGTGAGACGAAAAACTCGCTGACATCAATTTAGCTGTTACACCAATAGAAAGACGTTGAGGCGAGGTAACAACGAACGAGTTGCTCAATGAATAACAGGAAAGTGTAGTGGACCAGTAGGAAACGGGTGATGGTACGAAAGTCAGTGGAGACCTACTGAACAGCCCATAACTAAAACCATTTCTCTATTAGCTTGAAAATAGGCATTGGTGTAACAAACCAGTTATGGATAGAAAGTTGTAATTCATGAGGGAATCGATATAAGCGTTGAGTTCAACCGATAAAACGGCTAATTAAATCCACCATCAACATCATCATCAACAGCCATGAGTCTGAACAAAAGGTACTATGACTCGGGCCGCCGCTCACCTCAACAGTGACGTGGAATATCCTAGAAGAAAACGTTATTAAGAAGGTTGATCATTATTAAAAGAAGACTAAGCGGAAGAATTAGAAATGATATGGATACAGGTATGCCATTGACTGCGACACATCGCCATCTCAGATAGCGTTTCTAACCAGCGGTTTGAGTGATCACAAGGACCCCAGTCAGGCAGGCGACACCTACCCACTTTGCTCAATGAAGCGGTCAGGGTATTCACATTTCGTGACCATGTTGTTGCTTGACCATCATGTGGTTTTACCCAACTGTTGGTGGTCTCAGCACATAACGCCCGGTACGGTAAACGATCAGCTGATATACGGAGTACGTGACCCAACCATCGCAAGCTGTGTACCGTGATTAATTGACCAATTGATCGCGCATCCCGAATGTTCCGGAATACGCGCCGGCGAACGGCCACATAGCTCGCGCGATCAGTCCATTTAATGTGGGCTAACCAATCCATGGTTCGGATGAAAGGAGTTGCTCGTTACTAAAGGGGTTATCGTTCCTATCGGGCGAATATAACAGTAAAGCAGGAGGTGGAGTGGAAGAAACAGAACGGAGAATTTGTGAAGAAAAATGTGGGACCGTTTACTGCTTGATCTTAACTAGTCACGCGTTCTATCATATAAACAACTTGCATTCAGACAGACAAAACATACCCCAACAACTAATCATCATGCCAACAAACAATCACGAAAGACTTTTGTCTTGGTCGGTCACTCAATCTCACATGCAATCGTATCTGCTGATGTCCTAACGAGGAAGAATCTGTCACAGACACGACAGCCATTTGATGGCAGAATGAACTCAAAACGACTGCAACACTTAAATAACTTCATCGGCTGCTACTGCAACAAGAGAGACAGTGTGAGGACGTCCACACAAAGTCTTCTAAAACGTTAACAAGAAAACCTAGAATTCCTGATTTGACTGTCAACATAAAAAACATAAAAAATCCGGTAGCGGAAACAGTGGTAAAATCAACAAAAAAAATTAAACTGCGAACTCATACCAAGCCTGACCATTAAAGCATAATTTTGGAGATGCAAGCATACATTCCTGCTGATCCTGTCAGGGGGGTTGATGTTTTGGTAGTCAGAATGCTACTGCAGAAACCTGATAGAGCAGAACGGCCGATCAGAGTAGAGGACGTGAATCGCCTCCAGGTATTCGACCACCGATGTCTGC
>JTDE01001753.1:107676-126669 GCA_014338405.1 Paragonimus skrjabini miyazakii | reverse complement strand
TGCGGAGAAAATCAACCGCCGACTTGGACCTAATATAAAAGTTCATACATTCGTCCTTAATTCGCTACACTTTTACGTATGAGCACTAGTTTCTCGCTATCCATAACCCACGTGATCTTTGACGAATATAGGTTACTACCCCAATTATAGATTTTCACACGAGCCTGCACGTCCCTTATAAATTCATCAAACTAGGCAACAAATCCCAATTACCCCGTACGATTGGACAAAAAATGAACAACGCAATCGATATCGTGTATTGATACCGATGTGGCCTCAATCACCTACGTCTGTGGTCACAAATAACTGCGAGTTATCCAGCAAGAGTTGTGTAATTGCATAAAAACTAGCGACAGCAGCAACAGTAAGTTGCTTCAATGATTAGGATTGAGCGTTAGTTTTAACAAGGTGACCTCAGGTTTGGCAAACTGCATTCCAAACGTTCGCCACTGAACGTCACCTAGCCTGCAAGTTCGCGAATTTTACGTGGTTAATCTATCCGTATGTTGTTAGGATGACGAAGGCATTACGTTGGAACTACTGGCCATTTCCGCGATTTTCCAACAGTCGGCGTTCCGAACGCTTGTCACAAGACAGTTGCTTGATAATTACCCGTTCAACGGGGGATAAACGGTCTGATGATTGTAAATCGAAACCACCCGCATTTTATCCATTCCATCATCCATAAGCTAAGACGTCACTTAAACAGTTGTTGTTTTTGTGACAGTCAACGTCGAACAGAATAATGTTACATGATTTACACTGAGACATGTATTATAGCGGTAAACGAGTATGCTCATCTAACCTGTCCTTCAATGAAAGCATATAGGCTTTTGAAACGCTGGACGGTCTTGAGAAATTGAGAGACGGATCTGACACAAATACGGTAACTTAAAGATTTGCGTGTCTGAAAAACGCCATATCAAGTAGTGTCAGGGTTCGTCGCAAAAAACGTGATTCGACGTTACCGGCTCAGGGGAATGATTACGCCGGCATCGGACTTCACACATCGTGTACTTGGGCATGCAACACCCACTACCTCTTCGTCATAGTCTCTCGATTGTCTCTCCTATGCTTGTCTGACGGCCCTACTGCAGTTTAGATAACACTATGCATTAGTGCACTTACAAGCATGAATGACGCCAAAGGTTTCAATCACCAAGACTCATCGGTATGTTAATATGAAACACTGTACCAAGGACGTGACCGTCCTCGTTAAGTAGCCACGATGCCAGCGACCCCAGAGTGATTACTTATAGGGAACGTGAGTGTACACTTGAATAGCTGTCATTCAGGCAGAAAATAAATCCAACGCGATGGCTGTTTGGTAGAGCTGAGAAAGTTTGACGAGGAGCCAGTAAAAAGTGAGTGTGAAGTAATCACAAGAATACACTAACAAATCAGCGTAACGATGCAGATGTACATAGGGCTGTAAGAATCAATATCAACATTCATTCAACGGTATGCACAAATTAGGGTTAGATTGCACAGCGTTATAATGTCCACTTGGCCGTCGCCATGGTAGTGCGCGCACATTCTCTCTCTCTCTCTCTCCTTCTTACACACACAAAGATAGACCGCGAGAAAGAAAGAACACATCACTGTCCATATGACTTTAGAGCAAGATGTCAATCGTACGCCTCCTATGACAGGTCACCAAGTTGTTATCACTGGCTCGCTATAAAGATCAACCGGGACAGCTGTCAACTGAGACCTTTGACCTTAGCGGTTACCATGACAGCGGAACCAGACAGTACAACTGATCCTGGTCAGTTCGCTCGTAGTTAACTAACCAGCATCTCACTGATTTGTTCGATCTGGCTGGGTGCCGATTAGACTGTTGTAGAGTGAAGTTCAACTCGAAAAGCCGCCGTCTGCAATGAGTACGGTCACAGCCTACAGACTGACTGGGCGTGACAATTGACAACATGGTTATATTAGTCAGGTAGATTTGACCAAGGATAACTTGGGTGTTTCACCTAAAACAGTTGACCGCACTTAATCAAAAATCTTACTGTCATCTTAAATTCAAGCTTTACGAATCTTACACTTAACGACAAACGCCCATTTAATGAATTGATCAATTGCAATCGAATTATCTCCGAATCATAGGAGGCATACGGTTAGCGCACGATGTGTGACCGAAGCTCATGCCACAGCTTACTGGCTTATTCATAATTTCGATCGATAATAAAAATCAATCACTGTAGGTAGTATGGGTCTGTGTTATTGCGGTTAGTCCCGATCAAGACCGCGTCTGATTAGATAAAGACATTCGATTGAACAAACAAACAAAGTGAGCTGTAAATCATCCTCAAGTTGTTGCATTTCGCAACGCTACAACTGAAATGGACCTAAACGACAGCCAAGTTCGTTTTGATACACTTGCAAACAAAATAGCGAGTAGTCGCCTTTGGCGGAACAGACTAAGCACTGAAGAAGCAGACACGCAAAATAAACCTGGCCAAGAAAAATGTTCAGTATTCAGAAGACCCTAAAGACGATCAATCAAGACCGATGCCGATAGTGATGAAGATGATTGTACACCTCATGGAGACGGATTGATGTACAGGCTGCAAGCGCACGTTCAATCCAGAGTGCTGAAACGCACGCGTGACAATAAATCACCCGATCCCACTTTGCCAATTTCTCGCTACACGCGGTTAAGACCTGGTTACCAAGATTTATGATAACATACATGCAAGTTCGATTGACTTTGCGTCGAAAAACCAGTAATTTGATTGAAAAGTGAGAAAATGTACAACATTCACAACTGTTGAGGTGCCTGAGAAAAAACATTGCATAGAAGAACTATATGCACCCGAGAAGGAAACTAGTGAATGATGGATTCCGAGATGGTGGTGGTGGCTAGAAAGACCTAATGTAGACAATGATAGGTATCTTGGATGCATTCACCTCTGACTGGCTGACAACTGTCAGTTGAAGAGAGACGAGAACCGGGCATAAAACAAGAGAAATACCAGGATTAAAGTGCCTACAGTAGTTATCATTGAAACAAGAAAGTCAGACTAAGTTCGTGCCATGATAAGGGGCTTGATGTAATGGCTGTAAAAAGAATGAAATTTGGGAAGCAACAGGTCTAGCAAACATCCTGAACTCATAAACTCATCTGATTATCGGAAGTCGATGAAGTTTTGTTTCGATTTAACTACTTTACAGTTATTGTATGGTTCGAAAGCGTGCATCACATTGGTAGATGCTAGTGCTGGAAAACGTCCATTGAGGAGCAGTAGGTACCAATAACTCGTGTTCTGTTTGCTCATAAGTGGGACTGCTGAGGGTTTGGATTGCTAACAATAGACAGACCTTTAAGCCTGATATTGAAGTGCCATGGTTCTATCTTTTGCAGCCACGGGAAAAATTATGTTAAAACGAAAATGAACATGCACAGAATACCGCTTGAAAACAGTGATGTCCTTAAATGTGATATATAGGTAAGTAAAAATCTCACTTCCAGACTCCTGAAATCGTCCAGGCCCGTTTTGAAATTCCGTACATTGAACAAACAATTTAATGATCCATCTTGCAATGCCAGTCAGCAAATCAATACACGTTTGGAGTGACTTATACAAAAGGCGATCCCCTGAAGTGCAAAGCTCAAAAAAGCGCTTATTTAATGAGGACAAAATGAAAGTGCTCGAGAGAGTGAGACAACAGTGGAAATAACACCGCAAACCACGTGCCTATTTGTGATAGTGCCAAACACGCATATGGAGAGAGACTGTCGATCGGTTTCCAAGTTGGTCAGTGTATACCAGACAGAATCAAATCACTGCTAGGACCGCAGACATTTATGAAAGAAGCAAAGCAGATAAAATGGGGAAAGTTCGAGTCGTGAGACGTGAAAACGACTGACATCAAATAATACCATCAATCATTAACTAAGTCTGTGTTAGCGTTCTCCGTCATTTGAGCTGGATGGTAAAAATAGGTCAGAAGGTCTTAGGTTAATCTGGGATAGAATCTGCCATCTGATGTGTGGTGTTCGATCTTGTGACTACCAAGCCACGTCCAGAACGATATTCTCAGACAGGTTTCGAAGATGGTTAAGCGACAAAAGAAAGTAAGATGCACCATAAACCCCAACCATACAGTTGCGATTGTTACAAGAGGCAAGACAAGGGTGCTGTCCGTTATTCACAATTGGCAGGAAAACCCTGAGGTCAGGCCGAAATCTGGTGTGATAACAGACAAACCGTACAGGTGATCCAGTGTTGTGGCTAACGGTATTAGCTTTTTAGCTTGAGTTATTACGTGAACATTCCCAATAAACATGGCCGAAAAAACCTGTACAAACAAGCAATAAGGCAGTCGTATAAAATAATCTGTGAGCTAATCTTGCCGGTCAACCACTGTCGCCACTTTTCGGGAATAAAAACGTACAACAGGCGAGCTTAGTAACAAACATACTGATGAATAATGGAAGACTGGTTTATATAAAATGAACAACACTCAAAGCTGATGACAGCTTTCACAGCCCCACAGACTTTTCGGTTAGCCCTATTCGAAAAGAAAAAGCATACTCGAGTTCGACTTTCATTACAGCTCGTCAGCAATGCATATACTCCTTACACATAAACAAGCGTGACTCAGTGTTTCCATAGGACAATTCAGTCGTATCTAATGTGAGATTAATGACGCAATGGACAACATGGTTTACTCGTGAAAGCATGGCCAAAGTTCACATGTTGATTTCGGCAGTGATGTGCACAACCAGCGACCTCTAGCAAGAACGAAACTGAAGTACGGTGATTCTTGCCGAAAGAGGCTGATTGAAAAGTCTACTGGAATGTAGTGGGTGCGGCCAATTAAGTAATGTTTAATCTACACATAAAAACACAGGTGGTTAATAACTTTCCATAGCTGCCACGTTTTCCATTCCCATAAGCTAAAATCGATAGGCCGTCTCATGGTTAACACACAAACGAACAAGCGTCCACCACAGTCCCTAAAAAGGGTTGAGATTGCAGTCCGAGGAGTTGCAGGCAACTAATTCCTTGGTACGTAATTCAATTGTCAGTACAACATTTGGAAACTGTAATCAGCATGCCTCATGGAGCTGCGTGCGAGGACGGTCAGCAAGCACAGTATTGAGTTAAATTTATCACGTTCATACACACAACCCACATATCTGTCGGAAAACTGAATTACATGGTGCACTTAATCCTTACACCGGTCGAAATAAAGACAAACTCGCAAAAAGTGTTGAGAATCTCAGTTACAGACACTATTCATTTTGTTTACACAACGTAAGTTGGACGAACTCTAAAGTATCTAGCAAGGAAAATCGCCGAGGCGACGTGAACCATTGTCAGATGAAGTTGAGAGTTTACAATAGCGAGGGACTTACCGAGCGTGGTGCGACTTCGAAAAATCCCAAGCGATTCACAAGCTCTGGCCACAAGTTCCGCGTCTATATCAAGATCGGATGTGCCAGGGCGTGTTGTTCTTGTGTGCATTTGGATAAATGGTTAAAAACACTTATAATCCGTTTCTGGTTAGCATGAGGACAATGGTCAAGGCGTGGGCGGTACTGTTTAACAGGTCTAAATGAGTAATGTGTGATGGTTTCGTAGCCCATTAGCACGGCACGCACAACAGGGTGCGGCAACGCGAACACGAGTGCTCGTTTCGTCGCGCGCGCGCGGACTTGTGGTTTACCAGCTGATCAGCCAGGCTGCATTGTCGTTCATCCCCGCGATTGGACACCAGTAAACCAATCAGAATGAAGACAAGTAGGAGCGTCACAATTGGTTGTTGAACAGGCATTTTTTCAGTGTCCATCAAAATAGATGAACTTCTGGCGGCTTTAGCTCAGGCCTATTGGGTGCGACACGTGACTGGCACTGCTTCCAATTACCGTGCTGTGTATCTGTCATCGGTCAATTACCCGTAAGGAGCTGGGGTTTGCAATGTTTAGAATAATCTCCAACTCGCTGCGGACAAAAAAATATGTACGAATTTCCGGTAGAAGTCCAGTGGTTTATGGTCCTGAAGATTTTTTAAAAATCCTCCGGATGCACAAAGTGAATCAAGTCGAACACGACGTTCCTTGTGAACACTGAACAACACCACAAATCTACTGGGGAAGCTCAGCCGCATGGGATCCGCGCGCATAATTTTCAAACAAATTGAGTTTTGACAGTCCACATATCAAAATTACACCTTTTGAAGAACATACTTTCTGTCAAAGGAAACATGTTTCTGTCAGCGTGGACATCGACACAAACAAAGGTTAGCCAATAAAAGTGAACCATAGAAACTCGGAATCAGTGGTCGATAATCACTCGTAAGAATGCAACCTAATATAAACATTTCATTAACAGAAGCTGGTACCACCTTCATCCATAGCACATTGATCTGCCGAAGCGAGATAGCTTTTTCCGTGAAGCAATAATGTGAAACTCTGTGCTCAGTTAGCATGTCTGGAACCAGCATTTTCACTACCAATGCGCTTTAAGCAACGGTACAAGTGACCGGCTGGTCCACCCATAATTTCATAACAGTTGGTCTGGTTGCTGGTCTGGTGCTCCGCTTTAACTAATCTAGAAAAGAACAGGGCCGGAGTTTTTTTACTCAGCCGCTTCATATCTACAGGATCTGTCTGTATTGTCTCAATCACTCATAATGTACAACAATCACGTTAGTCCAAGTTGCTTATTATATAACAAACAGAATGTTGTGGACAGTGGGAATCTGTTAATTTGTGTGTGCTTTCGGTTATCCGCGCAATAAGTGTGCAATGTTGGCCGTCAGTAGTTAAATGTTTGTAGGTGGGTAGATTAATATTCATTTTTCTACAACTCCTTTTATGGGTGCGTTGCACTGTACATCTATGAATGGAAATTATTAGAGAGAATGTTTGTGGGAGGGGAAGAATAAGTGTCAAATAGAATGGATACAGTAAACACACCATGGGCTGGGTTGTCATCAAAAGGAGCAAAAAACACAATTTGGCCGGTGCATTCTGACGTGTTGCCTAAGAGTTAAAAGTAAATTTGACAACTTGCTACGCGCCTACTGATCTGGACAGAAAACGAGTTACCATCATCATTGCACTGGTCCTCAAGTTGATAACACTTCAGTGCAGTAAAACAATTTCAAAGTTATCTGAGGCTAAAGGTAAGTAGTACACAAAACACATACTCCTGCAAAACAGTTTTGACGGTTAACCTTCAAATTTTCAGAACTGAATTGACCGACAATGTAATTTGATGTGTAATCGCGATGATGGTGTCTGTCAAAATAGGTTCCCGCTCACTGAAGCAGAATAAGCAACCTGTGATTATAGTATCTTCTTCTCTTCTAACGGTCAGCCATTTTGACCACACAGTTTTATCCTCATCGCTATAGGTATGCTTAATGATGGATTAACACGCTTTGTATTTCACCGCGAGAGTTCAGTACGAATTTAGAAGACAGTCCATCTACGTTCTCTTACAACATGCCGAGCGGAGGACTAAATTGGTACAAAAGGGGAAATAAAGATAGTTGAAGGTGGGAATGCTCAAAATTATGGTTTGAACATCGCTAGTAATTGATCAAGGATGTCGCATTTCCGTAGGTGTTTCCATTAACCCCTTCTGAAAAGAGAACTACACCTGAGCTTTGCGTTTATTAGGGCTCGTTAGTTGTGCTGCGACCAAGATATGAACTCCGGTCACACTTTATTGAGAAGACCATATTGACCACTGCATCATTGACCTAACACTAGGCACGACTGAATTGTTGTATGCAAATACTGCTTCCGAATTAACCGTACACTTATAAACTCCAGGCAGTTCCATTTCACACTACCTCCAGAATCTAGTGTTTGTAATATTCCACAAAATCTCGGAAAAGTTGTACCGTCATTATATTGTCGAATCACTTTTGATGGTTTTCATAATGTTACACATCCCAACATGTACACCATCACAGTGCGAATTCATAATCACTGTGTACGACTTAACACCAGAAGGGAATTTCCCAAATAGCTTCGTATGTTATCGTTCAATCGCGCCAACTAGCATATTCAATTTATCGAATTCTTTATTTCACCACATCCACATCAACCTTGCTGGTCTACTACCATCGTCACAAGACTGTACTTCCACTTTAACTTCCGTATATTGTTTTACAAGATGACCTGATGTTGTATCAACCGGCCAATTAACTGGCACATACCCTGTTGGGATGGTGGATTTATAGCTTTGCTAGACAAAAGGTTATCCCGGCAGATCCTATCAGATAATTCGTATAAGACCTTTATTGTTTTCAGGAGTCTCCACAGTAGCAAGCATACAAGAACCATCGTTTATCATCTATCGCTTAGTTGTACGATCTCATTTTCAACTCAGTGCCGCTCTGACTGCATACGAGAACTGGACACTTGAGACGTAACCATTTCTTGCTGTTCTTCTAGAAATTTGCCTGGTATTTAAACAAGATATCGACCATCCTCCGACAGCGCTTGTGACTGGTATGCAGAGCTGTCTCACTATCTGATGCAACTTGAATCCTTCAACCTGCATTAAACAGTCATGCACATGAACAACACCGTACTGTCTACCGCGTGTCAGAGTACTCGACCGTCCTTTCTGTTTTCGGGCACGACATCTTGTACACGCGTTTTTGGCCCAAACGTTGCGGTTACCTCTCTCAACCACTCTAAGGTGGTCTTCATCTGGTGGTACAACGCAACACAAAGTACTTCACCATACGGAAAAGTAACGGCACAACTTAACCGCACCATCCTAACGAAGGTGACAGACTTTAATAGCACCAGAAACCTATACATTATAGCAAGAGTTCCACAACACTCAACAGAGCACTGGTCCTCAAAGACACTTCAAGGATTCACCGACCGCTTACTCTGTTGCCAGCCGACTACCTCTAATTTTTGCTTCAACCCAAGTGTAGGAAGTAGAGTTGCGTCCCAAATTCCAACCAGTTGCACTTAACTCGCACCACAGTTGTCCTTGGTCAAGGTCATCCTCACAGACCTTGCATCAGTGTTGGTTAACGACAGTCCTATCCGTAACGTGGTTGACACGCTGGATGACCCACAGTCATGTGACTACACATTCGTGGCCAAGTGAATCGCTCAAGGGTCCTGTGACTAAACTTTAAGCGGCTAAATGAGAACCATAGCCAGCACGAAGTACACAACAACCCGCCATCTGGATACGAGTCCACCACTGGAAATTCCCGTATTCTCTCATTTTCACCCTTGTTGTCAGCTCAGGTCAGTCAATCATCCGGTCAGCCAAGTCTAACTCACACCACACGTAACCTTATCCGAGGCTACCAGCGGGGTGAGCTATGCGTATGATTAGTCAAATGATTGACTGACACTGACTAACGTCAGCAGGGATACTACGGGCATATTAATTCACTCCCGGTCAAAAAATAAATGAAAAACTGTCTGGTGCAGTATTTTTCGAGTCTTCAATTCACCCCTTAATCCTGTTACATCAGAGGGTATCGATTGTCATTGTCTGTAAACAGAAAAGTTTAATACGAAATTGCTCCACTCTTCACAAAAATGAAAACAACTCGTCCCGGTTGGATAGAACAGAGTGATTCTGTTCATTCAACTCTCAAAATGACCAGGAAAGCTGAACACCATTCATACAAGGGTGACTGTTTGGATTTGATTACTCGGTCATGTCTAGTGTGAGATTACTGGTGTTGTGATTGACACGCTAGTTTCACAAATAAGATGGTCAGAGTGAAATCTCCGATCTGGACAGGGATATGCACAACGGATGAGCTAAACAGATGAGCGAAGCTCGAGTTTAGTGCTTCCTTTCGAAGTGGGATAGGCGAAAGGCTTATCTGAATGCGAAGGCTACGATCAAGTGTGGATGGTGCTTAATTCTGAAATAACCTAATTACTAAGTAAAGTAGCTTTCAACTTGAACATCCCCACAACTGATCGCAGCTTTCGCATTCCCATAGACTTTCCAGTCGGCCCCTTTCGAAAGTGGGTGAGCGTTCACATAATTCGGTCGTGCCCAATGTGAGGTCAACGGTGCAGTGGTAGACACGGTTGTCTCATGAACAGCGTGGCCGGAGTTCTAGTTCCAGCAGTGGGAAGGATATGTACTACTGACGAGCTCTAATGAGGGCAAAACTCGAGTCTAGTGTTTCTGGTGTTCGTAAGGGCCGACTGGATAGTCTATGGGAGTGGGACAGCTGCGATCAATTGTGGGTGATGTTCAACTTGAAATTAACTGAATCCCCTACTAGTCATCAGTAATCTAAGGTAGCTTTGTGACTTTTGAATTTGAGTGATCCAGTGGCATGCTGTTTATACCTGCCAAAGTTGAACGACAGGAAATTTTCATTTGTTCACAGGTTGGTTGTACAATCCATGTACCAGCGCATTGTCCCACATTACTGTAGTGGTCATTTATTCTTTGTGAAGCTTGAAACACTTTCCTTATACCCCTTTCATCAGTGCAGAAAGAAGGCGTACGTTGCGAGATGTTAACATGTCATTTACTCTCGTCAGTCACACACGCAAAACATGCACCATATATATGACAATGAAAGTTATAGCCAGGTTATGGACACGTATACATTCGCATCAAGTATTATGTTATCAACACCACGACAACCCTATGGGTTGCTTCGACCAATATTATGCGCAGTGTGCCGGTTGGTGAGTTCTGATTAACATAACTTCGTTCATTGCCAGCAACTTCGGGTTCTGACTGCGTAACAATACTTTGAATGAGGTGTCTGACAATCGATGATGCGGGGTTTCGAGCAACGGATTCATTGGTTTGAGGCTGTTGTGTCATCAGTTGTGTTAACCAGTTCGGGACGTGTTTTGCCACTCCCTGAGATAGCTGTCGGTCTGTTCTGCCTATGTAAACGCCATTGCAACTGCAGGTGTACTGTTTGACGACGTAAGACAGAATGGTCAAACAAACTGCGTTCACGACTGTGTAGAACTGGTCCTTTAGTGGTTTGAACCAAGCATAGTTGGACAGTCATATACGCACGGAATAGGGCACATTGCGATTCGTGCTTGATGTCGCTTGCCAGATGATCGCCCTTGAATTGCAAAAATAAGAATATACTTTTCTTTTGAGCTGTTTGTACTAACTCATTGCATTTATTCATCATGCTGTGACTGTCTATAAACCTTTCAGGATATCCATTTGTCAGTAAAGTTTTTCTTAGCATCTCTTATTTTTCTACAGCTTATCAGGGGTGCAAATACGCTCGGTCCTATGCAATAGGGTTTAAAACAAACCTCACTTGTATGGCGTCTGGATAAAACTGGATAACTGAAGATATTGTCCGTTCCATGTTGCTTTCCAACAGACCGATCGCTGTAATGTTCCATCTTCACGCCAGATGATGTTGATGATTATGATGTTTGACTCAGCTTCGTGAGACAAGAATAGGT
This sequence comes from Paragonimus skrjabini miyazakii, assembly GCA_014338405.1. Classification (NCBI taxonomy): domain Eukaryota; kingdom Metazoa; phylum Platyhelminthes; class Trematoda; order Plagiorchiida; family Troglotrematidae; genus Paragonimus; species Paragonimus skrjabini miyazakii. The sequence continues at coordinate 115,244 of JTDE01001753.1, read as the reverse complement.
TCGAATGAATAGATTTAATTAGGTTAAAAACAAATTAGAATGATCAGTGTCCGTAAAAATTGAGATATCAACATACCGTTTGTACAACAATTTTTTGGCAATATTGTTTGGGACTTGCCGTTCTATCACTTCCAAGAAGATATCGGCTAAGAACAGAATTAGGAGCGTGACGATCTTCGATGTATGTTTTCATGTGGACATATTTGTTTCAGAACTTCAATCGTTTGTGATGCATTCGCAAACCAAGCTCCCTCTAATGCTTCTGACCCCAAGAGTAGAGATTTATCACATCGGATACCAAATTCATCCACTAGTTTGTTGCTTGATGAACGTTACTGTCGTACATCTACGAACAGAACGTTATTTATTTCTCATAATGCTCGTTATTCACATGACAAATTTGAACTGTCTACTGAAGTGCTGTTTCACCTCAGCAACGAAATATTTTTCTTGGCACAGTTTATATAAACAACTTTTTAAGTTACTATTTTCTAGTATGTTAAATCCGTAAACAGACTATAACTTTCTACAATAATCATGACAAACAGCGTAGCGAGCAGGCTCGTTTCTGGCGATATTATCACGCCAAATACAGACACTTATATGGGAGGCATACGAACAAACGCTTATCTCAACGGGCCTATGACCACCACCCAACCAGGTTCAACCGTAGAATAACGAAGTCAATCAACAGCTCCATACTATCACGCCCAGTGGATTCTGATCACGCTGTCAATGTGACAACGGTGTTTCGTTCAATCTAGCGAGATAAGGTCACCTAGTCGAGGGTGGCGAAATACAGGGCTGTGTCTACGGTTGACGCCCCCAAACTAATTCCTGTGTGCCTTTAAAGGTTCCGTTCAGGGTTTGAAATTAACCTAGTCAAAATCCACTGTGTTAACCTACCAAGATCTGTTGTTCATGTAATCATAGCAGAAAGAAGACATGTATTGCAATATGTTAAAATTCCTTTTAATCTCATCAGTCACGGGTGTAAAACCTGCCAATTATATACATCGCATGGATAAAGACAAACAGGGACTAGACACGCCTAAAACACACCAAGTATTATGTAATCAAGACCATAACAACCCGGTAGGTTGCTTCAACCATTTTGTGCACATGACACCCGCTGATAAATTAGGATAAGTATCATTTCACAGAAAACCGGTAACTTTGGGTTCCGATTGCACGATAATGCCTTGAATGAGTTCAGTCTGTCAGCTTGTTATTTAGACGTCGGTAACGTTGAATTTCCAGCACTAAGTCCACCAACTTGAGGCTGGTCAGTCACTTCTGTCTGCTACGATTACAGGAACAGTTGATCTTGATAGGCTCGCAGAGTGGACTTTGACCACGGCGGTTCCAAAGCTTGCACGGAACGATTTTAGGCACACAAGAATGAGTTATGGGGACGTCATCTGTAGACGCAGCCCTACATTTCACTACTCTCAACTGGACTTCAAACTGAAATAACTTGAATCCCCAAAATTCACTCCAAACTATATACATTACTCACTTGGTTCAAAGAAGTCCATGACTTCAACCTAACTGAGAAGTTCCTAATCGCGCCGTTATAGATTGTAGTTAACAGGACAGTTATTGTGTCTACAACCGAGGTGATCCGGTAATCTGAACACTATTCGCATAAGGTTGCGGTCAAACGCTTACATAGGAGTGATCGATCATGTTTAACGTGAGGTTGTTGACGTTGTAGTTAACACGCTAGTCCCACAAACAGGAGAGTCGGAAGGCAAATTTCGGCTCGGACAAGGATATGCACTACTGATGAGCTTGCTTACGAAGTGGCCTGGCCGAAAAAATTACCTAAATGTGAGGAATCTGACCAAATTTGAGTGTGGTGTTCAATTTGAAATAAGCCAAGTGCCCGAAATTCAATCTAAACGTTGTAAATTCCCTCATGAAACCATGAGACAAATGTATAATTAGCCGGATGATGGAGTTACATCTATAAGGTGCATAGATAAGCGCTCTACCATGACCGTTTTCTCCTTTGCTCAGATTCGTCGGGAAAAAGCGGTAGTCTGAGCAAGTTGTGCGATTTACAGAAGGTTGACCGTTTTCAAATCATGAACATGGAAAGTGTAATCGACAAGGAATGTAAGTCACATGAAATCCTGTAGCCCACTTATCACGATCCTGTAGTTTAGTGGTTGAAGGTCTGGACTACCGTTTCAACACCTGCTCACAAGTCGAGTCCGATTCCCCAACATGCATGATGATGCCATTCACTAAACTCGTTGTTGGTCGCCGGGACCAGATGAATGTAAATTCAAACATTTTCGATGATCTTGAAGGTGACGATCATGAGCATTGTTCACAGCATTCATGGTCTAGTGAACGCTGACTTGAATGGCATCATATAGGTAGCCCATTCCACTCTCGTTTCAGTCCAAAGGAGGACAAAACCGAGCAAGACGTGGCAATGATTTGAGAGCGCAGATAATACCCCATTAAACAACATATTTTTGAAGGAAGAAACAGGCATGTATTTTTACTCGAATCCTAAGTCAATTCATTTCCGCTGACAACCATTCTATGTCATTTTGTTCATCGAAGGACAATAGAACATGATCTCAACGAGTATTGGAATGAGGAACGATTTTCAGTACATCAGAGAAAATAATCTTCTTCCGTCATTTGTTTGGAAAAGTATGAGCATAAATTCCGTGTGAGTCCGCTAGTGATGCTGCGACCGCAAAAGACTATCAGCCTGGGAAGTTGTTTATTACTCGGAATCTTAGAACAGTGAACTCAAACACTATTCTGCATGACTGACGTGTTTCCACACTCGCTGGGCAACAGTGCATCCTCATTGTCCTTGATGACACGTAGCGCATGTACGCGTTTCCAATAGGTTCTTCTGGTACCTTGTCTTCCTGACGTTGAAATCTACCGTTTAGTTCCCGTGCAAACGAGCCGTGGTATACTACCCACAAATGAAGCCGTATGTCATACCATAGTAACACACTGAAACCAGTGCCGGTTGTACGATCTTCGCACTAGGGGCGGCTGGATGTGTCCAGAAAACATATCGAAGTGTCTATGCGTTAGCGGATCATAACTGACTGGGAGCGGCACATTGTTGTCAAAACATTATCTGTCTACAGGTCTAACTGTACAGTCTCCTAGTGTTTCAGCATCACATTTCGCCTTGTTCGTTGGTTATGGCGTCTGAAATTCAGTTCCACAGTGTTGTACCAGGCTATTCGTAAACTACTATTGGTCGTATTGGCAAGATCCTGGGAATCTGACCAGTTGGCCAAGTCAATTATTATACAACGGTCGGACATGGTTGATAGAAAGAGAAAGCCACCACAACAGACCACACTAGTAGACCACCCACGAAAGTCATCAGCGCGGTCGATAGCATCTAACTGACATGCTGTCAGCCGTTTTGAATTACCACGGCTGTCCAATTGTTCACTTCACGACGAGCTAGTGGAAGAACAGTTATCATGCTGTGCAGGCCCGTAATACACAAGGCTCGAGTTAGTGAGAACATTGGCTTTGGAGGCGCTAAACATAATGATCAAAACTGTTGGGTTAAGTTTAATGAACGTATCGGTAGCCAACGCTTTAGTAGCTATAGCCACTCGCCTAACACATACTTTGCTGGGAAGATGCAATTGTATTGAATTCCTAACTTAGTGATGAATAGTCGGGGATTTGGTTGATTTCAAGTTGAACATCACCCACAATTGATCGCAGCTGTCCTATTCAGATAGACTTTCCAGTCGGCCCGTTTGCAGTTACGTCGTCATTAGAACCTGTCAGTAGTGCATATCCTTGCCACTGCTGGAACGATACCTTTTTCCATACTGGTTTCTCTTTTAGGCATAAGAATGTATCTTTCGTGTAAAAGCTTTCGTTTTAATGCAGTAGAATTCCTCCATTGTATTTTCAGGCTGTGGAAGTGGCTAATGATTGGTCTAATGGACTCATATTTTACGTCCTTTTTGATTGCGACTGCACGCATTGGCTGCTGCGCTAGGACAATGTCCGAGGGAACACTTGAGTTGTGAAGACCGTCATGTGGTCCAATCGGGGGTATAGAGTCCAGCCCAGAGGAGGCAGAGAGCACAAGCCAGGGGCACAGTAAAAAAATCCAAGGGCACACTTATAACTAGTGAGGCTGTATCCATTTCCATGCACAACGAAATTGTTCTACCACCGACTTCAAAAAACACAGTACGTGTGTCAGCGATTGGAGGAGGGGGTTCACAGGCTTTCGATGATGATTGCGGTTTTTTCTCATGAACTGAAAAAATATGTTCACTTCCTGAACATTCCTTTAGCCCAACGTCTTCCAACGTTTCCGTGACAGCAGCAACTGATTTGGAGCGACAGGCTCGCGCAAAGTGACCAGGTTTATTACATAATCTGCATGTAGCTTTGATTACGGGGCATTTGTTGTAATTAGCCTTGTGTTTTGGACTTCCGCACCGGTAAGCACGCCGTATGTTTCGAATAATTCAAACAGGAACCCGTAGTTTCTTTCACACGAGAAATCGCCGCTGATTGGGATACCGTAGAAAACAATTTATATTGATCATCGACCTGCACCTTGGCCCTCGCCAGATCGCAAGCCCTCTCTCATGTAAGTTTCACCGAATTCTCGACCAATAATACCTCTCGAATCCTTGAGTCACGGACGCCAGAAATCAACTGTTGTATCAGAAGAACTACCACAATTTTGATTTGCAGCACCGTACCGTACTCACATTGGTGGACTGAACAAAGCAATCTAGAAATAAATCCGTTCAAATCTTCTCCCGCCGCTTGATGTAACGACCAGAATTTGAACCGTGAAGTATAAGCATTCATCCGTAATCCCCAGTGTTTATCGAGATCAGCTAGCGCATCCGAAAACAACTTTCGACTGTAGGTTTAGGGCATCGAACAACCATCTAACTTCGTCCCCCAATCTCAATCTCGGTAACTTCAACTTGTGATCCTCAGTCAGTTTGATCTCACAATTGAAAACTGGCAACATTTCCACGTAATCGATGAATATAGATTTCCATGACGTCCATTTTTCAACCGAAGATTGCACGAAGGATCGGTCCAAAATAAATCCGGGGCTTGTAGTGAATTTGACATAATGCAGGTTTGATCGAGCGACGCCAACTGTTATATTCAAGAACGACGGAAAATACCAGTAGTAAGTAAGCCTTATTAGAGCAACCGATTCACGATGCGTTACGGAAAACTGTCAGTCCACACAGCACGGGCAGCCGCTGCCCGCATGTCTCATCGATCTCTTGGAGGTCAGAGCAATCTGGTTGGCCAACTCCATGGTTCACTGGCATTCGATTGGACACAACAGCGAGTAATTAGCTAGCTCAAGCCAAATGCTTTCTTCGACTCGGTGGGAAAAGAAGGGAGGTGTGAAGCTGTTTGATTTTGAACTGCGACCGCTTTAATAAGTGGCACTGAATAAACCAGTTTAATGGACCACATGAAACAGTACTGTACCGACCACGTTAGGCTTTCGAAATCCGTGAGTAGCACAAAGTTCTTCTGACCGACAGTTGCTGGACCAATGGCATCCTGGAAATCAGGACAGTGACTGCTTGTGCTGTGCCACTCCGATCAGTGGACCAGATACAATAATGCGTTGCGTTATGAAAACGATTGTCCTGGAAGCCTGAATTACCATACAACTATGTACAGGAAGGTGTGTCTAGCAGAACAAAACTACAAGGCGCAGTCCTGCAACATAAAGTGTGGTTTCTTCTTCTGCGAACGCGTGCGTTACATTGCCTAGTCTGCAGTCTTGAAGTAAACCTGGCGAAGAATCTATTGAGCATGTTTACTAGACACGTATACAATAATGGTGGGGTTTGAAGCTGCTCAGTAGAGCTAAATGCGAAATGAGTGTTAATCTACCTTAATTCAACTGTGAAGCACACAGAACACATAGAGGTCTAAAGAACAGTAGGTCACGTCTATTTACTCACTCTGAAGTGGTATCACAATTTCTTGGCAGTCTTTCCGAAAACTTCTGTAGCAGTTCGCTGAGAGTGAACGGATGTTAGGTAACATTTCACCACTCGGGAGCTTAATACCCCCATCTAGTTTGACGCAAAAACTGGAAGCTCCACGACATGCTGTAGTAACAATGTCCACAAACTGCTGAGTCGTCTCATCAACACCATACTTCATCATTTGCCCGTTGTCTTTGTAAAAGAACTAAATATATTTTTAGAAAATGTTAAAACTTGCCTGTGATGTGCGTGAATGAAACCGTGTCCTTTTCTAAAAAAAAGACCTTCGTTCAATTTTGCTAGAATAACTCGCGAGAAGGCAATAGTGAGACAGGAGTGCAGCACACTTCTGTACAAGGCATCCAGCAAGAGAGGATACCTCTCAGTTTAGGCCGGTTTTATTCAGAACTGCGGAAGTCCCGTTGAAAATTCCATCGGTTGAGAAGTCACTCTAAAACGTTAACGAGAGATGCTACAAATTGTCCAGTTAGATTGCTTGACCTCTGAGCGGATTGGAATTTACAGCGAGTAAGGAATGGGTGTCGTGGTTTCCTCGGAGGACTCAAAATCACCTGTAACTAGTGTTATGAGCCAAGAACACGGATGGCGCAAAGGTTGTTTACTTAGGAAGCCAACACGGGTTGGGTGTTCAAACAGGACACGAAACAAAATCACTCATCTGCATGCGGCAATCGTCCCAGAAGGTCCCGGCTGCCACAGACGCTAATGGTCAGCTCCTTTGCGTTGCCAGAACTGAAACAAGCTTTCCCTGATATGAACTTGAAAAGACAAGCTGGTAGTGGTATACTGCACGATCTTTGTTCGAACTATTTCGTGGTATACTGCTCTGTCGTGTTGGTGTGATGTTTCTTCCCGTGTTTTTCCTGCGACTACTTTGAAGGCAAAATTCATGCTGGTAGTGAGAGTAGTATGGGGTGATCGCTCGTCCTCATCACACTAGCACGTTTGACCGTTGAGTTATGAGAAGTTTAAAATCCCATTCCAAAATCGAAAACAAACTAGACGCTATATCCCTACGTTACCATTAAAGGAATGCATAAAGAATTATACTATGTACACTTCGATTGTACAATAAAATTAGCCTGTTCTGGACGGGGCAGTTGAAGCCAAATGTTAACCCCTGCAGGCGACTGGGTTAGGTCAAGAATGGCATTATACCAGATTAATATAGTTCGGTAAAACAAAATATGGATGGATAGGACATAATTCTTGATACCCTAGTAAAAATGAAGATTACGAACGGAGGGAGGGAATTTCTTCAGTTATTTTCTTTTTTGTGGCAAGACCAATCACGTAGTCCTTGAAACACTGACCATCTGTTATGACTGATTGCAGTCGTTATTTGGAATTTACACAATAAACAATGTAGGTTGGCCGTGTTGTGGAATCTTCGGGTTTTACGCGTATTCAGACACCCGATTCCTCCACTGGTATGTCCAGGGCGTAAAATTTTACCTTTTGGATGCGTACCTTACAACGATCGTTGTTCATTTGAGGTATAAGTTTTTCCTCACGTCTTTCCTTCCCATGACATTA
>JTDE01001753.1:83431-93935 GCA_014338405.1 Paragonimus skrjabini miyazakii | reverse complement strand
TCAATCAAGAATGCCGAAAGCAGCATCGGGCGGTTGGAATCCGTATATCCACCGAGGTGGAAACAGAACAACTTGTGAGAGTGAGCTGTTTTGTGAAACTGATGTACACATCAGTTTCACTGGCAGACATGCTGTCCCATCCTCGATCGTGATTTGCAATTACAAAAGCGAAAGAAAGATTCTGTATCGTGTCTAATTTAAGATGTTGCAACATAACGCTTTAAAATGTACCAAGGAGGTTATCTGGGTTTCACCAGGAAAAAGGGCTGCAAGGCCAACGCGCACATGGGTAGCCTTACGGACACAGGGATTAGTTGGCTCTCACAGAGTGGGAGGACAGATCCAACGGGAGCAGCGAGTAGACAATACTCTACCTTTTCGTATACTGGTTTCTCTTTTAAGCATAAGATTGTATCTTTCGTGTAAAATCCTTTCGTTTTAGTGCAGTAGAATTTCTCCATTGTATTTTCAGGCTGTGGAATTGGCTTATGATTGGTCTAGTGGACTCACATTTTGTGGCCTTTTTGATCGCGACTGCACGCATTGGCTGCTGCGCTTGGACAATGTCCGAGGGAATACTTGAGTTGTGAAGGCCGTCATGTGGTCTAATCATTGGCTTGTGCTCTCTGCCTCCTCTGGGCTGGACTCTATACCCCGATTGGACCACATGGCGGCCTTCACAACTCAAGTGTTCCCTCGGACATTGTCCAAGCGCAGCAGCCAATGCGTGCAGTCTCGATCAAAAAGGCCACAAAATATGAGTCCACTAGACCAATCATAAGCCAATTCTACAGCCTGAAAATGCAATGCGGAAATTCTACTGCACTAAAACGAAAGGATTTTACACGAAAGATACATTCTTATGCTTAAAAGAGAAACCAGTATGGAAAAAGGTATAGTACATTTGGATCTGGTTACCAAACGGACAAGGATGCAGGCCACACGTACACGATGTGCACTGAGAACGTGTGTTTGCACGACATAGAACGGACATCGACAACACCTGACAAGCCAGTCTTCCGCCAGTGGGTACGTGAGCGACTCACTCACTGTTGACACAGGCTTCGGCCTTCGTCGTCATCCGAACGACCGTATAGGTCGACCAAGTCTTGCCTCGGGTGCTAGGATAATTGCCATCTGAGCGGCGGTTTGGCGCATGCCCTGACAGGTGAAGACAGGGCTGTTACGACCCCAGTAATACCGGGTGTCGACGTTGTGTGGATCGGGATACAAAATCAGGAGAACAGACCAAAGGGCTTGCCAAAAACACAGGCCTCCTAACAGAAATCGGGTTAGCGAGTGACCTCAACACACCGCTGTAATCGCAGACCGAACGGGGGTGAACGTGCGTTTCAGGTCAAGTCTCTCGGGCCCGCCATTCCAGTGTCTTGGCTATCATGGTTCACGATCGATAACACCTGGTCGCGGACTCACGTCTCTGTAACCGTTTCAGCGTTCGAACGGCAATGCTGTTCTGTGCCACCAACTTGCGTCGGTGACTAAAAGTGAACGAACCAAACTTACGATATCCACTCACGAAGGATTGTGCTATCACAATAGTTTTTTTGGATCAAACAATTGATAGTAAGATACTGCATTCATGATTGACAGAAATTTTCAACTTACCCAGAGGGTGTTCGAGAACAAACAATTTACCTACAGAATCTGAAACACATTATGCTGTGGATTAATCGACTGAGAATGACACAATGTTACGAGCAAGTTGTGATACTCTATGTTTCAATCACCTAGAGTGGCCTTGTTATTGGGCCCTGTCAGTATGTCCTAGTTGGCCATGTTATTCATATATGGGTGCCGTGATGATGGCAACTTGAGGTCAGTTTGGACAGCTCGTTCAAAAATGTTGTCCAGATTGTGGTGCCTTGTTCTCCAGAAGTCTGCACCGTCTTGGAAATTACCGTGTGCAAATTGAACTGTACCGAACGACACGCTAGAACCAGATCACACTAGTGGATCACGACTGAGAGGATAATGTGTCGTTTTAGGGGAAACAGTTACCGTTGTTGATGCACTTTTTTGTATTACTGCAAATAAACTATACACAGAGTATAGAGATTACTGGATACCATTAACCGAGATTGGCTACATCTACTTCATGTACGCTTGTCGGTGCCGTTTACAGCATTATACGACAGCATGTGTACAATACGTGCAATAAATACTCGGTCTCCATTGTCAACTGTGTTGTTAAGTGTTACGTCTGATTACCACGTGTCTACATCTTATGACAACTGAAAGCAATATTGAAACATCCAGACTAAACGATCGATCGTGGTCTCCAAGCCTGAGTGAAAAGTGTCCGGGGCAGGTGGCAAACCATTACAAATCCACTCCGGCTTTTGGTGACCTAGGCGTGACTCAGATGAAATAAACTACCTCATGTGAGTGTCGTAGTGATCCGTTAGCCACTGTGCGAACAGAACTGTACGACTGAGGTCAAGCTAGGCACAGGTGACCGCATTTCCTTACTACGACTGGTCAAGATATTGGGAGTGGTTTGCTAGATATGGAAATCTGTCAATCGGCAAGTTACGATGGACCGGCCAAACAATTTACGGTAGAAGCCAACCACTGGATGCACACCATCTACCCATTTCGTTTCACCAATATTTTTAAGAGGTATTTGTTGAAAAATCGAACTAGTCACCAATTCAAATTAGGTTCAGCATTTCCCCATTATTCTCTCTATTGATCTGTTCTGCAAGGGATTGTGTGAACCACGCTACATGCTTCATACATGCAACTGACATTAAATCTCGTCCTATAAACACATAACTGTTTGATATTTCCGTTGCTCAAACCTATGGGCTAAAACTCATTGCATAATCGGCCAACTCAGTCCGGATTATAAACTTGCTGTTGTTTGTCACTGTCAGTGCCAATCGCTCACGTGATCAAAGATGAATGCTACGTATTCATCAATTTATCATTGCTTATTTGTTCCTACACGTAACTCATTCGTCTATTCCACTGTTCATCAAATGTGGACTAACTCGATGGTATTTAAGTTGCGTGGAAATGCCCGGTTTAGATATCAGAGGAACGTGTAGAGAACAAGCTTGTTTTCGTTATCGTATCAACAGGCTGAATACAACGCATTTATATGGGTTAGTCAAGTGTGAAAGAAGGTACAATAATGAGTCGAACGGTTCGTTATAAATCTCAGAAGGATCAAGATGACTGTACAAAATAACGATGACTGCTAAGATAGTGATCAGGATTACGTAATCTGTCCAGTTCGGACATGGATACAGGATCATGGGAGATTCAATGTTTTGCCGAAACGGTAGTGGTATACGAGAAAGAAAATTGGCTCACTTCAGAGTAAATTCACACTGACTACCATCTTTGTTTTCAACTTTGTATACCGTTTGAATATCTAGTGACAGGCAAATCTTGAAACAAGACAGTTCGATATGAAAGCTTGAATGATCGGACTCAACCGCATTCCGGTGTTTTGGTTTGACACAAAGGCACACACACTGAATGCGAAGTTAACCCGAACGTTTAGCAATCATGACCGGCCTTCGCTCAAAGGAAAGTATGCATTCTCAACCCTTCTGGGGAACATCAACGATAACCATCTGTGTATTCCTGGCGATGTCAGTTAGTAAATCAAAAAATCTCTCACAGAAAGTATGCAGCGCCATTATGTGAGCCAATTTCGATCAGAACGCAAATGTAGCGTCATGTTATCTCACGGCTCGGCTTCGACCCATAGAAATTTCATCGTAGAGTTTTGTGAAAGTCTCTCACCCACCAGGTACCTAAGTTTGCTTATGCCCCCATTGCGGACACAATTCAACAGATATTCTTCTTTCAACTTGTAGCACACTCATCTGTCTACGGTTGAGTAATTATAGTGTGTGCGAAGTGCCACTAATTTGCTACTTATTTCATGGGACAAATATTCATACACAATATCCACTTCAGCGTTAGTAGCCATAAGAGTGTCTGGTAGTACCATATATATATATATATATATATATATATATATATATATATATATCAACCACTTTCGCTTATGAGTAATGATCTACGGGAATTCGACAGCTGCGATCAATTGTGCTTGATGTTCAATCTGTATCAAAACCACAATCTTCTACTACCCCTCAGTAACCACGGGTGGGAAAAAATGTTACTTCGTAATCACTGGATCAGAATTATTCGGCCTCACAATAACATAGCTGCGATCAATTGTGGGTGATGTTCAACTTGAAATTAATCGAATCTCCGACTACTCATCAGTAGCAAAAATGTCTGTCAGACTAGGGTCGAGCGGGCTACCTACAATTACCCCATCTGTCTGTAGACCGAGTCTTGGAAAACGAAGCCGACGTTTAGGATACAGTGCAGCAATAGTTGTTCCAATTCGCTTCCGGGTACTCCAAATTCTAGATGGTGCTCCCCCAAATAAGACAGCAGGAATTCGATACATTCGTCTGGGGGAACGTTCGTGAACAGCAACTGTACATCAAATGAGCATAAATATTTATCCTGAATATGAATTGTCGCAAGTAAGCCAGCAAGTTCGAACTATCTTTCAGACAGAACTGAACAACTGGGTCTCGAAAGAGTTTCAGAAGTTTCGCGGGCCATTTAGCTACTTTATGTTGTGTCGAGTTAGACATAGATAAAATTGGCCTGAGTGGAAATCCAGGTCTGTGAAGTTTCGGAAGTCTGTATAGCTGTGGAATGTGGGTTCCAGTTGACTTTATGGATTTAAAGATTGCTTCAGTTATGAAACTACTTTCAAGTGGTACTTGCAGTTTTGTATTGATACTGTGCTCGTTGTCTACCAGGTTGTCTGGTCTTTCTTCTTTTTTGAATATTAGGGAATCATTCAGAATGGGTTGTTGTATCTCATTGATGTAGTCAACTCTGTCCATCAAAACTGTTTCCGATCCTGTATCTGGTCGCAACATGATCAGTTCCTGGTTACCTATAAGTGATCTGAGAGCGCTGATATGTTGATTTGTGAGAAGACACTTTTGCCGACTAGACATAGTTCGAAATTGATGTCCCAAATCAATAAGCTTCACTTTTAACCAACTCTTATTCTCGTCTGATATAGGTTGCTTGTTGGAGAATTGTGCATAGAATTGCTGTGTGTACATACAACTGTTTGTAGGGTTGTTGCTACGATGGTAATGACAATGATTATGCACTCGGACAATTGACCTTCTCTGGTTTCTTGGTCGCTTTCTCATACTGATATATAAATAGTCTGTAGTATGCTCTCGTAAAGAAGCAGCGAAATTTGTCCGGAAATAAATCGTGCAATATCGGCCTACTGTCCTCTTTATTCAAATTCATGACGGGAAACAATGTTTCGGACCATGGAATTCTTAACCAAGGCTTGACGAGCCCAGCCCTCTAGATCCAGGAGAGCCACCGGACAGGCAGTGAAACTGGCCTCAGTTACGCGAGGATTGTTGATGGCGACTGATCTATGAATTGGTCAAACGGCATACGTTCTTTTGAACGTCCGGTCACTTCTAAGCACGAATATTGCAAAAATTATCCGCAAAGACATGGATTAAACAAGATTTTAATCTATGGAATTAAATTAGGTGTCCTTAGACATCCGCATTACCTCCTGGTAGTCGGAGTGGTTGCTGAAGTGGAGAATCAACATCCTCCTCCTGGTTGATTCCATCAGTTTTTCGGGATTCTTCACACCATCTACGGAATCTCTATTGCACTGCCCTTGAGCCGGTAACTTCGTTTGGTCGGTCTCCTGTCCAGTCGCATCCACCACACCACAGAAGTCGTGGGGACTGCAAAAGACGTCCCCACCTTTGATAAGGTACATCCCTGACCCTCCATTCTGAGTCCGGGTCTCTGCACCAACTGTTGTGGGGAAAGGGGATGAGAGGCACAAAGACCGTTAAATGGAAACGGATGGCGTGTATTTTCACTGTCACAACAAACGTTAACTTTCATTTACACATGGTTATAGATCCCGAGGAACCAGCTGTTGAGGACAATTTCATAGTTGAGAAAGTTCTCGAATGTTGTGTAAAATTTCATTCGTTATCCCTTGCTCATTACTCCGATAATCAAATAAGCCATCCTTTTAACTACTTACGAGTAATATATTTTGAACGTTCATCTTCACTATAATGGTACTAAGAATCAAAGTTATATTTGAGCAAACCGCAAGCAGTACTGATTGTCACCAGTGGCTGGACTACAGGTTTGATACAACTTGATCGTAGTTGTCAGTCAAGTTAACCATTAAAAAGTGCTTGCTGCGGTGCATGGCTTTCACGGAATCTGCAGTCGCGGCCTGAGGATCACTCGGTAAGCGTTAAAAATGCGCGTCGTTTGCTACTCGCTCTTGATCACAACCATGGTTGAAACTGCCAAGTGGGGTCGAGTGACGAAGCCAGCTTTTATAGCGGTTTCCGTTCTTGTTTCTGCTTTTGGAGGCAGTGACTGGAACGCACGGTGGATTCGTACGTCGATCCCCTTCAGGATGGTGCTTGGACATACAGAATCAAGTTTGTACTTCATAACATTGTTCTCATTGCTCCCCTAGGTTACGATGAGAAACGCTGCACTCCGGATGCCACCAGTGACCAGTTGTCTGAAGATTGGTGGCCTGCAGTCTGTAAATGTGCTGGCATACTCGTTAAGGACGTTAGTTCTGCTTCTATGAAGTGACATTTTGATTTTCGACAAGAATTCAGAGGTTTCCCCCGCTTTCAGCTGACGTGGCAAATGGTGATGTAATAACTACAAGCAGACTGAACGCAGAACTCTTGGGGGGGGGGACGAGCATTAGTTAAGATCCTTCGTGTAGTGAGTGAACGAACCGGAGATGCGATCATTTCCACGTTCATCGCATTATTTCAGAGCACTTGTGAGATATGACAATATGAACAGATTTGTTACGGGAAAAGGTTGCTTTGATATGATGGTAACCAGGGCGGATTACACGAGAGATGGTGCGGGTCAGTGATTCTGTTTGCCATTTTTCCGTATGTTGCACTTTAGTTCGAACCGACTCGTCAATTCTTCAATCACCGACTGATTGCTCCACCAGTTCAGTTGCTCAATCGCGGGGATCGTATTACGTGAAGCCAATTTTGATGTGTTACATTCTTGGAACTGAAGGTAAGTAATGCATTTACTCGCGCTTCAATGCGAAAAGAATAGGGAACAGGTAGGTGTGCATACGATTCGTTCAGTTAAGCTTACAAGCACTTCTGTAGATGGCCATACGTAAAGCGTTTTGTTAAGGAGTGCTAGTTTGTAATCCTCTGATACTTGAGTCCTGAGTCGCAGTGACAACAAGGTAATCTGGACACTGATGAGTAGCTTTAGTCAGACAGAAAATAATTCACAGTTGACGTCTACAAGAACACTTGCTTATTTCAGTCAATATTACTATCTACATCGGACTGTCTTCTTATACTTTTGTAATAAATGCTTCCGATAAAATTGATATGGGATTTTTAGCAAAAAGTGACCAGCAACAATTTGCTCATTAATCAGCGAGCAGCGTTTCGCATGATTCGAAGTACATATTTGATAATCAGCAACAGACTTAACGAAATCAATCAATATTGCATCGATAGTACTTACACTGATCTTCCAGACTGAACGCATAGACATTCAATTTGGTGAGTACTGTTCACTGAATGGATGGATATTCTTTAGAACTGGCACCGTAGAAACATCCGGAAGATGGTACAGGACAAGTGTGTGATTAAATAGTTATGGACTTTCATCGCAATTATGTGTGTACGAAAAAAATGGTTTGTAGACGGTTCGTTGTTGATGAGAAGGTTACAGACGAAGCTGGTTTTGCATAGATCAGTTCACTGTCCCATGGATAACGCGCTGAAGTCACCATTTGGAATGTGGCATTCAACACTCAGTGGTCAATCGCGTGTGCACAGTCTGGAACACCGTACCGCAATCTCCGAGTTGTTTCATCTGCAGACAGGCACACACTCATGTACATGTGCAATACTTGCTACTATTCTGCTTATAATACACTGGCGGTTCAACAAAATGGTTGTTTATCTCATGCTATTAAAATGACAGGAATGTGATGGGGCACCAAAAAACCGATCCAATATTTTGACCTTTGTAATCCGAACTCGAACACAATTGACAGTTTTGAGTACTGTTGGATAGACAAATATGAGGAAGCGAACTTATTTGTACGTCACGAGTGGATCTGGTGAACACTGTCCAAAATGTATGGAATGAAATTCTTCAATTTCACCTGCATTGTTTGATAAACGGTATTCAAGAACATCAGTTAGAATTTCAGTGATGAAATGGAAACGATATTCTATTCCAAAACACTGTGATCAAGTTTGGAATGAAGTGTCTGTGTTATTGTGAGACCGAATAATTCTGATCCAGTGATTACCAAGTAACATTTTTTTCCACTCGTGTATATCTTAGTTTACTGAGGAGTAGTAGGGGATTTTGGTTTTCTTATAGATTGAACATCACCCACAAGTGATCGCAGCTGTCGAATTCCCATAGATCATTACTCACAAGCGAAAGTGGTTGAGCGTTCACATATGATAATTCGGTCGTGCCTAATGTGAGGTCAATGGCGCAGTGATAAACACGGTTGCCTCATGATAGTGTGGTCGGGGTTCTAGTCCCGGCAGTGGCAAGGATGTGCACTGCTGAAGAGCTGCTCTGATGAGAGCGAAACTCGAGTCTAGTGCTTCTGGTGTTCGAAAGGGGCCGACTGGAAATTTTATGGGAATCCGACAGCTACGATCAATTGTGTGTCATGTTCAATCTGTATTCTTGTGCTCAAAAGTGCATACCTGAAGGGTCTTTTATCTGTATAACTAGGTAATATATGCTAAAGCATATAGTCTTTATGGTGATGTATAATACTGAACGTAGTCAATCTAAGCGGTAACACTCTCTGATTAGCAGTTATCAAGTGTGCTGTGTGTTTAATCTGTGTCCATATACAATAACATGGAATGTAAAATATAGCGCCTACATGTGAGTGGTATCAAGTAGATCCTTAATGTTTTAGACATCTGCGTTGCACGGTGACACGATTAAATGGGTGATTTCCAGGTCGCGCTTAGTAGCTGGACTAGTTTGCATTTACTTGTATGGGTTACACATAATTTTCTTTGTAGGGAGGGAGATATCGTCAATTCAATGAAGCAATTAACACCGTATGAAGCAAAATAGGACTGTTTCAATTGGTGTGTAATAGACAACTGTTACTAGCAATCCTGACATGTTTCCTTATTTGCACACATTTCAATACTGAAGATCCGTCCGCAGAATTTTATCTTCTCATAAACAGCATGAAATAAATTATCATACCCGACCTAACAGCTCAGCATTTAGTTGGAAAACACTTTGTATCATGAATGACGAAATGTCCCTAGTGCTCCATCAACGGCCCCATTAAAGGTCACCCATTGTAACTTTGTCCAAGTGAGACATTTTTCACAATGAGTGCCGCAGGGCATTTGCTGAAAACCAGGCCTGTCGGAGAAACCATATGCAGCTGGTTCCGTAAGCCCGCGAACTGACCAGAATTCAAAACATCAACCCGTAACATTGTAGAGTGATTGAAATAAAACGCATAAGCTATTCTGCTCGTCATTCGTCCATTCATCTAGTCCTCACTTCGATATTCACGTCAGCTTCTTATTCCATGACGTTCTTCACAGTCCGTATTCAGGGTTCTGCCCTGGTGGATGTTTCATCTTCTAAAACGGATCTGCACAATCTGCACTGAAGTTAGTTAAAATCAATTCCCTGGGCCCATTGGTTCAGGTTCACCGGGATTGATGTTAGTTAAGTATAGCGGTCCAATCAGAAAGGAGAGGTAAGGTTTTTTCTCCTCTACGTATAAAATTTGCCATATCACTATCAACTGATCTCTATCTGTTTACTGCAGTTCACGAAGAAGCTATAACTTCGTCAATCAAATACCTTGATTCACCTATTCGGAGCATGATAGTAGCTAATGTCTTCCGTTTTTGCTTAATTCCCACACACAATTAGACAATTAACCGATTACCCAACCGCGTTATCACTACCATGACTGCGTGTGTTTGATCCCGAACTGCGAGCTGAATGGAGCTCGATCCAACACTGGGTGATGTATATCCTCGTTCTTTGTCAATATCTCCCCCCTTATCAACTAATCAGTTGTCGTTTCTCGTAACTCGAGTAATAAATGCAATTAGTAAGCTAAATTTCAAATGACTGACACTACCCATTAAATAATTTATACGTTCATTCAATGCGCCACAATGTTTCAAACGTATAGCACGGTGTTTTTTTGCTGTCTTGTTTCAACCGGTCACGTGTAAAATAATAAAACTCGAGAGTCACTTGTAACCACCGATGACTAACCGAACTGGTACTAAACAGATGTTGGCCTACTTTCCTGGACGTGCGCACCTTGGTTTGTAAGAAAGATCAGAGCTTCGAGCAGGCGCGTAAATATATATATATATATATA
>JTDE01001753.1:66181-83331 GCA_014338405.1 Paragonimus skrjabini miyazakii | reverse complement strand
CTCCACAAACCAATCAAGAAACACAGATAACCGAGAATACTTTCAAGCTTTATTCAGACTGACACGGTCAACCCATCATGTAAGCAAAAAATGACACATTCTGCACAAAACCAGACTAGTGAATTGTGGCTACACACTGTGAAGCGTTAGCGTGTGAACAACATCGCGTTCGACTGATTGTTTGTCCTCCATGCACATGGTCGTCTAGGTCGATGAAACGCAGTGAATCACGGTTCGCCTGTCCAGTTAAATTGACTCCACATACCACCGCTCTACGTACAGCGTCTCATCGTCGAAATCCCCCTTGCTTTCCCGCGCCTCTGCCAGAAGTGACACGCTCACAGGTTTTCTGGATAACCATCATGCGATCTAGTTACCGCCGCAGGTTGTATAAAGATGTCGAAAAGTTAGCAGGCTCACCCAGGGTATGTCCGGAAACGAGAGATATCCATTTTGTTGTTCCCATAAGACATCTGTCCTCTCTGTAGGTGGTCATCTTAGCTCGATTGCTGCCAACGCTGGATCTTGAAACTACAATGCTTGTCTAAACGTGTCATCCATAAACCGTATACATACCCAACACCAAGTCGCTTCTGTATGGCACATCGCTACGACAACGGGTTAAAAGTGCACCGGAATGCAGCCACATCTTGTGACCTTGCTGAACTTGGAATATGTGGACGTTTCGGCGGCGCCGGATCACATGCGAGATGAGGCATGTTTTACGTGTGTTTGGTAGAGTGGTAGATTGGCATTCTGATGGACCGGTGAGACCAATCTCGGTAATCAGACCTCATCCATCCTTCTCGTTCTAAGTGTCAATTCAGGGTGCCCTTATGATTGTATGTGCGTCCCGCACATTCGCATTTTGTGTGGGAAAACTTGTGTACGGTATTGAGCGGGACCTTGGCGGAGCAGGATGGGGGGTCAGAGGCCGACTTAATGCGTTCACTGTCCAGGATCCAGTTCATCAAGCGGGTCCATGGGTTAAACAGACCAAACGGGTGAGGCGTGATGTAACAAGTATTCGTAAAAGAGTTTCGTTAGAGTTCATCACTCATACTTTGACATCCAAACTCTGAACTATTTCCGATGACAGCTTTAAAGACGAGTCCCGCACATCTAGTGTAGAAATGCGTTGAGGGCGAGGCCGACCAGCCCAAACTTTACTCCTCGTGATATGCTAAGTATGGAATGTTGTCTAGATTGAAAATGGAAATCCTTTATTCATTCGAAGAACTGACGGGCAGTAGAAAGTGTTTCAACATCTAAGCTTGATGGTTTCTATCTTGATCACTGTGTACAGTTCATTCCTTCCAAAACCTGACACCCTCCCTACGATTAATAGGCATCGACTGAAGCATACTCCCTCCTTCCGAGAATCATTTCAACACTACCTACGTATATCACAACTATCCAGATACATTTTTCGTATGAAGTAGGCAAGCTTTTTATAACTTCGAGAGACGTGATTATATGCCTGTATTAAAGAGTGTACCATTTTTGAGTAAAATCACAAAACTGGTTTTATTCAGTTTGTTATACTGTAGTCGTAGAGTGGTTTGATTAGTATCCACCGCATACATACTATAGAAGTGGTGAGTTAGAGTAGCGAATTGAGTTGTGAAGTTGTTGTATTGAAAACGAATGCTCACATATGTTGTTCCTTTCACTCCAACTATACGATGTCATTTGGCATTCTCACGTGACACATGTAAGCAAGTGTATGCTTCTGTGGACGGTTGACAACCTTTTGTGAGTTCGGCTGCTTCTGTTAAGATGTTATGATTTTTTCTGTTTTGCGAACCGGTTAATTCTTCTTCTCATAGCTAAGTGAAATTTTAGTCCCATCGGACTAAGTGTCATGACAATAAGTACACACTTGGTTCACTGGAAACGGGCCCTCTACTGCAAAGCTGACTAAGTGACGCAACATTCATTTCACAAGGCTGTTGACATGCCCTTGACTTACTACACTCTAACCAGCAAACACTATAATAAGTTGGATCGAATGTAAATTTTGTCGGAGCTGTTTTCAATAGTACTCGTTCTCGTTTTAACAACCATTCAAACGAAATTCTACATACTACTTCCTAATATAAAGTGTTTGTTTTTGTGATCGGAAACTGTTGGTGTTAATTTACCAATGAGAAATATATTTATAGAAGATGGTGTGATTGTTTAATTTTGTCGCTGTGCGCATACTGAAAAGAAAACCACTTCAATGGGTACACTGGTTTCAAACGGGTTGCTTGGACAGTGAACAATGCCAACACCACTCGTCAGTCATGTTTCAGGAGAACAGGTGCACATTTTTGTGAATACCGTGTGATTCTGCTACCACTGGGAACTCATCAACTAAGCAAAGCAAGCATTCAGGTGACCGGATCAGGCCTCAATTACAAACAATCTGTTCAAATCGATGACCCGGCAGTTGAGTTCGATTCATTCTGGTTTTTGGTCTGTAGACAATAACACATTCAGTGGTCATGATTAGACCATCACAAAAGATATGTATGGTCTGGACGACGAAGTGGATGAGATTGACGGATCGCAGTTGGGGATTCAAATGCGAGCCCTGTGGTTTCATCCAGTAATGGACAACGGGAATGCAACAGTTACAGTTTTCCCATTATGAGGATAAACGCCAATCAAAATCAAGTCTATCTCAGGTTATCAAAATAGTCTCAGTAAGCGCACCTTGTCGCGAAAACCACTCCGTCCCAGTTGCTAGTAAAAAGGTCGATGCCACTATGACAGACTACAGAGATTGATCGATGGTTTGGACGATTCAACTCTAAAAGAGGCTCAAAACTCAAGGATGTCAGATTGGAATGAAGACAGATATAGTCCATCACGAAACCTGATAAAATGGTACGTGAAAAATTACCAGGGTCCTGTCATGAACGTCAACTTTTGTTCAAGAATTCACTAAGCGTCACCCCGTTGTGATCTTAACAGAAACTGGCAGCACCAAGGCGAACTACCAAATATTGTCCAAGGTTTTCGGTTAGTCCAGGCTCCTAAACGAGGTTTATTTGTTACACGTGGAGCGACATTGGGACACAAGAGACAACAACTTGCTCAACTCCAATATGATTGTCTGCCGCAGCAGCAGTGAATTTGGTGAATGCTGATCAAAAAAGGTCTCCCGGAGTCAGTCAGCAAACAGTTTATACAACTCAACCTTTCAACTGCTTCGTTAGAGTGATACATAAGTCACCGCGTGTCTGGTGACACCGATATAATCATTGGTACTGTATAGAATAGACTGTCATGTCAGGTTACTTTTGATGATGAGCGGGTTCAGGTACTCAAAACTTTCTCTCTCATGAGCTGTTACCAATGTGCCAGCATCCTGTATATCTAATTGATTTCGGTTGCATCGACACATCCCTTCAGTTTGACTACACGTCAACTGTCCTTCCTTAAACCTGTTTATTTCTCACGTTTAATAACCGTTTAACAAACAGTTGACTCCGATAAATACAGAGAGCCTATGGACACAGTCTGGATCAAAACCGTTTAGAGGAATACTATGTAAGTTTGATGAGGTCTGGCGGTTCTCTTAAAGACCAACAGGTATGACTGATTTAGCAATAAGTGATATGCTCCTTTGATTATTCGATAACTGATGGTGTACAGAAGTTTCATAATAGAATGTTAACAATCGATCAGATCGGAGCAATCATCGTATCTTCTATGGTTTTTACACAAGTACCACAATTTAACCACAAAGCGGTTGATGAGTCCCATTAGCCTGGTTTTATAGGGTGGCCTTTCCGGTTAGAACAAGGCTGAAAACAAAACAGCAAACTCATCAATTGGTTACTTCCCGATTAGAATCGAAAGTAGATGGGCGAATGGGTCCAACAGAAAATATAAGTTGTAATACAAAATTCCATTGCTCGGTAGCTTCTGATTTCAAGATGCAACTTGTATTCATACACTACAATGCACACGTTTGCGACTGAACAGTTCGAAGCGTGAAACACTTCTTTCCAGTCCGTTTATTTCTTGTGTGTTTCAGCAGTCATCATTGTTGAGCTTTTGTCATTTGAAAATCGGTCAGCTTGTCAGATGGGGATCAAGAGATACTTCCATTCTGTATCAGACTTTGAAACTTGAAATAAATTTCAATTTCTTCCTTCAATCCCTCTGGACAGTGCAACAAATTTTTATTACACTTTTGTCAACGTGAAAAGATGATATCAGAAAGAACAAACTGTAACCTCATAGTCGTTCTGATTTGGATAGATCGTGATTTCTAATCTCTGTATAGGGTTGTGGGTGGGTAATCAAAGCGTTTGGTTGCCACAGTTTGAACGCCACACATTTTTTTCGTAGCGTTTTTCGCAAATTAGATTACCTTTCTTTCTGTTCACATATCCAACAAACATGCCGTGATTCGCCGTAGTTCGTCGAGATCTCATCGAATCTGTTTGGGAGTTCAGCTGATTCCCGCTGACAGACAGGTTGCACTCACTCAGCAGCGTTCAGAATCTTCAGTGACTTGTTGGTGTGACACCCATTTTCTCTCCATTTGACCACCTAAGCAATTGAATGTTAATCACCGACCTCAATTACTGGCGTTACGAAACAGTACCACAAAGAGATCAGCTGATGTGGTTAAAAAAGTGATTGGTAGCCCGACGACGTGAAACAGGGTTCGGATGGGCTCTAGTAGAAAAGATGGTGATTATCCCGCAAATGAGGACCCGACATTAAAGTCCAGCCCAGATGGGGCAGAGAGCACAAGCCAATGATTGGACCATATGACGGCCTTCACAACTCAAGTGTTCCCTCGGACATTGTCCTAGCGCAGCAGCCAATGCGAGCAGTCCCAATCAAAAAGGTCGCAAAATCTTAGTCCACTTGACCAATCATAAGCCACTTCCACAGCCTGAAAATACAATGGAGAAATTCTACTGCACTAAAACGAAAGGATTTTACACGAAAGATACATTCTTATGCCTAAAAGAGAAACCAGTATGGAAAAAGGTATAGATCACACAAGTGAACCGTCGTTAAGAGGTCCGTGCTTCGTTTTAGGAAAAACATCTACGGATGCTGAAATTATTGTTGTGCTGTACAGAAAGACTATATGTAACATGTAGATACTGCAGAATACCAGTAGCTTGATGCGTGTTTGTCTCCGATGTCAAAAAATCTCAGTACTTTCTTGTCAAGATTGAATGGAGCTAAAAACCAGAGCGCAATACCGTCTGTCTTGTAACACTCTATTATACACTAACGAAAATGTTACTTACGTGAGACGGTACTCGGCAGTATGGCTGCTCGAATTCCGTAGTTCGCTCAGTTGTGATTGAATCTACTGAGAATACGAATCTGTCAATCACCATGAAAGTTACGGCGTTCTGACGACAGGTCATCATTTTTTTCACGCAAAAAAGAGGAGAAACATTAGTGTATAAACCATACATTTACAAAAGAAGCTTGAATTGTTGTCCATAATTTTGCCTGCAACAAGCATTCTCCTTAGGTAGGATGATGAACATTGCAAAGTAATCCCACATATTTCATTGTATTTCAAAATTATGTTCATTGTAATTTCCAACAGTATATGTGGACACTCCTTGGAGACTGTGTGATTCAAACAACTCCGAATGAAAGAGTCCGGTGGAATGATATTTGGCGACTATGTGGACCACCCTCTTATTACACTTTGACCGACCCACGAAGGACGAATTCTTCAACCGGAAATTCTCGTGCACACAAAACATGGTTTGGTGATACACCATCCTGAAGGAACGAAACGCATTCAAGTAAAGCCGTTTGTTTCAGCTCTGGTGAAGCATCTGGAGATAGAGTTGCAATAGTTTGTAAATAATTGTACGGAGTAAAATGATACCGGTGTTTTGTTAATGAAAAATAGAAGACCCTGATAGTCCGCTTTGAAGCTTTCCCATAAATAACATGTACAAAATGACTCACGCATGTCCGCATCTGACGAACGAAATTGCTGTATTTCAGGCCTTCATTTGATGGTTGATATTTTCTGATTTCGTATATCCAGTGCCTAAAGGACGTCGATGTGTCTTATTCTTGAGTGAGCCGACGGGCAACCCTTCAGAGGATGTTGGCTGTCTCTCGTAGAACAATCATCGGTTGATGTACCCAGTCAACTACCTCTTTGCAGGTCATGAATACCGCTCGTTGTGACAAACTTTTTCGCCATCCTTTGAACCGATTTTTCAAGTGATCGATCGTTTACACAAATGCTTTGCAATAAACTTGTAACTGGTCTCTTCCGCACTTTCACTACTAGCCACGTGAATAAAATCAACTTTAATATGTCATTCAGTCTTCAGAATAACGACACGTCGTTCTCCTACTTGCTTTCCAGCAATGTGATCTGGTATCAACATGACAAACGAATCCAGATCAATTTGAACGCGGCTACCGTCGAGCAAACTAACTAGACCACATTGTGATCCAGTGTAACCCAACGTAAACACCCACATACAGACACACACAGAACAAACTAGTCACCCAAGGACCAAAGGTCCCAACAAACCTTCGGTAAAATGAAATTATCGTCTCTAAACTACAATCAGAAACATTCACAGTTGTATTATGTACAGTTCTAGAGTGGTCAGTTTGTGAACGAACACAATGGGTGCGGAATACAGGTTGTTTTCTTAACTCGACTTAGTTTGATCACTGCACATATGTATCGATATTTCATTCTAGGTTGCAAACAGTTGACTAAAATCCGTACCCTAAAAATGTTCTGTCTTTGAGGCAACTAGACTGCCTTGGCAACTTATGCGCCATTTTTTTTAACAACAGTTTTCTAGAGAACGAGGCATTTTGAATCGTTTGAACGAATTGTCCACATCGAGCTTTACAATGCAGCCAACTCTCTCCATTATCACACTTATTTATGGTTAAACTGGAGAAAAATTACAAACTGACGTAAAGTAGATTCGACTCACAATAGAGGCCACAAAACTGAGAAATACCACGTTACATTTTGTATTTTGACAACGCGTATATAAAATATCACGTCACATCTCACTAATCGTTCGTTAAACCAGTTATCCCAACCTGATGTGTCACAGTTTCCAAGGGGAAATTGCTAGTTTTTATTCATTGCTTTACAAATTTGTAAATCTGATTCGTTCATGAACGTGGTTTTTCATCACAAATCGTACGGTAAAAAATTCGTGATAACATGCTGAATTGAGAAATATTGCACTTATATTTTGTCCGTTTGTATTCATTGATCAATTCTGTCCCCAGTCGTACTTTGCCATTTTGTATTCTTCCATAATTTGTGAACTTTCCCTGCAGATCTTGTGTTTAATGTAGACCCGTTTGAAAATTTTCGACGGAATAATGTCTGGTGACCGTTTCGGCTACTCCTCAAATCCATCTTGACCAGACCATAGTCATCCGAAAGTTTCTTCTAAATATCCCGGTACATATATAATATGTAGTGTGATCGTGCGTCATCCTGTTCGAATGAAAGATATTTAGACATATTTCCAATTGATACACCATTGATGCAAAATTCTACAGCAGAAGTTAGTGACTGTAATTTCTTAATTCGTAGATAATTATGATGATATAGGTGACGTATTTGTTCAAACAGAAAGGTCCAATAATCCGCGTTCCAACATTTACCGTCCAAACCCTAGGCTTTAAATTAAATTGACATCGGAGTGGGTTAGATATTTACCACAAGTATAATTTCTAAAGGAGTCCATCTAGATGGAATATTGTTTTGTCAACAAATAGTGTCGAAAATGTATCCGTTTCCGCCACACACCACATGCAAAATGACTCGTGTCTGTCCGCATACAAAAACCGAAGTTCCTGTAATCGGGTCTCCCAGCAGGAATGAGATTTGTATCTATTTGAATAACGTAACACTGAAGTTTTGCATTCTTGTGCGAGCCAACGAGTACACTTTAGTGGGCTGTTTTATGACTCTCCAAAACATCACAACACAACAGTCACATGTTGATGTACACGGTGGAACACCTGTTTGCAGGTCATAAACATTATCTGTTGTAACAATATTTTTCAGCAACCTCCGGACTGATTTATATGTGACCGATCGGGTACACACATGCTTTGTAGTGAATGTATACTATAGATTGCGTGGATAAAAATCAACTTACTGCGTTGTCCGCTTAATCGAAGTCTAGTATTGTGATCTGGTTTCAGCCTGATGTTTCTTGCAGACAAGGTTGAGCACGCCTACTGCCTGACAAGTTAAGGCGAACAAACTAGGTTCCTACGCAACCGAACATAATCACACTCAGATAAGGAGGACAGTATTCATTTTGTATCGGTCTATCACACTGACCGAAGTCAAGGGATATCGGTACATAACGATCACAAGTGGCTGCAGCACTTACAGTCACACTCACAATACCCGTATTCAGTGTATACCCGAAAGAAGAACAGGAAACGTGTTAGTGAGTCCCTCTGTAATGCAGTCTGCCAGTGCTGGTAAGCCAGACGGTAGGTTTGTCTAAAAGCGAATCCCAAATGTCCCGGACGCAAACAGTAGAGAGACGCCAATGGTGAAAACTAAGATGAGAAAAGGGATACTGAACATAAAATTACAGCAAGTCGTTTAGTGTAGGAGTAAATATTAATACATTCTACATGAGATTAAAAAGACAAGCAAGGTTTTAAATCTGGATGAAAATCAAACCAATGCACCAACAAAAATGAAGAAAACCAAAGGTAGGCCACCGTGATCATGGCTTTTGAAAAGCAGAGCAGGTGAGTTACCGAATGACGGAGGTCGCTGGTGTCGAAAACTTGGTACCTTACGAAATGAAATCAAGAGCAAAACTTTCGCCACAGAGCAAATCTCAGCTTTATTGAGTTCTCGTGGATGATTTTCTAGAGAAGAAGTATCAGTAAGATGGGAAATACCATTGATGTGAAGTTTTGGCTTTCTTATTTGTTGGCTTGGTTCAGCTTGTGACTTGTTTGCTTTAGAGCGTGACATATTTAAGCAATTCGATGCTACACCAAAATGACCTCCATTCTGGTAACTGGGCTGACATGCCAGTTTCCCCCAAGATACGAACATGGATCTACTATAGCCTTCCGCGAATCATTGGTTGACTTCGCATCGATGAATTTGTCCAATTCAGTCGTTTTACAGATGACTGATATGAACGAAAATGTATATAACTGGTTTAAGTGATCTGTGCTTAACATGTTCAACTTGTTTTCGTTATCTCTATGCCATGGGTAAGTTGCTGGTCTAATAACTGGAGACGGTTGACTCATTCGCTACCTCACACAGTCCAGCAACATTCGGTTACGTCATCAAGACCTGTGGCACCTATGGGTCTTTTGGGTATCACAGGCTTGAAATGTCTCGGTGTTTAAAGCCGTGTACGGTCATTGATATGTCATGATATTTCTCAAACATTAAATATGGAAGGGGCTGGGAAACTACACATTTTGATAATACACTTTTAAGGTTTCACTTCTGTAGAACAGTACAATGCATTGTGCTGTTTTGAGACCACAGTTCTTCTAGACACATCTTTCAGGATGTCCAAAAGGGGCCTCAGCCTTCGTCACAGGTCGCAACTCGTAGTCCACAAGTAGTCTTGCAAGCATGCTGCTATTCAAATAGCAGAAGTATGTGCAGTTGTCTACAGAGTTTCCACTGATGCGGACTCGAGGTATAGGCATATCATCTACAAAGGGAGAATACTGAAGGAAAGAAAACGTTTTATCCGTGTTCAGACCCAATTTTAGATGGCGTGGTTGTGAAAGCCATGACCATTGGCTTGAGGTCGTCTTCATTGAGTGCAAATAGCACACTATCATCTGCAGTCAGTGATGCACGAACAGTCGAGTTGCGTTATAAACTTGAAATATCGAAACGTCAAATATTCCGCTGGCGATCATCCGTGCAGTAGTCAATTTGAACACCTTCCTCGGAGTTTTGAAGAAGAGTTGTCAGTACCGCAACAAAAAGCAA
The DNA here is from genome assembly GCA_014338405.1 of Paragonimus skrjabini miyazakii. NCBI lineage: Eukaryota > Metazoa > Platyhelminthes > Trematoda > Plagiorchiida > Troglotrematidae > Paragonimus > Paragonimus skrjabini miyazakii. Next base: position 73,343 of record JTDE01001753.1, on the reverse strand, counting down.
GATAAATAGGACTGGGGGTAAGATGCGCCAATGATCAGAGATCGATCCACACGATTGCATCTTCGCCTACATGCCAATAGTAAATAATTTAATTAAACTTATCAATTACTGTCCATAATATCTCACAGCTTACAAAAACAAACGTCATGGTGAAATTCATAAAAAGAGCGTACAGCGGCTGATTACGTTCACCATACTTTACCTGGATCTGTCTAACAGCAAACATTATGTCGATTGCACTGCGGTCCGCACCAAATTCACACTACTTCGTGCGAACATTGATCTCCAACACCTCCGAATTGGGTCGGTTGAGCCTAGTCCTATCTAGTAACTGTCCCATGCAGCTCGTCAGAATGATACCCCGGTAAGTGTGGATTCATTGTTGGTTAGCCTTATCTTTGAACAAAGGCACGATCAGAGCATCCCTGAACTCATGAGGGACTGCCGCCTGCTACCAACTACAGTAAACTAACCGGAGTGAAGTACTTTCCAAAACTGAACCTCCATAATTCAGAAGTTCGACTAGCAATTTATATCCACTTGCAACCTTTCCGTCCAAAAGCTCCATGCACTTAAGCAACTGGTTGTTTGATATCGTGTTGTGACAGGCTGTTCACGCACACCTAATCAAAGACAACTGACAGGTTTAGCAGAATATCAAAATGCTTTCGTGAGGTAATTCGATCGTCAATGATTCCATGAATTCGTTTGGTTTGTTGAAGGCGATTCCCTCGAAATGTGATTGTTCTGTCCACATTGCTTGGATCCGCTGTGAAAACAACAGACTTTTCATTCTTCTGTCATATCAGGCTCGAGGTAACTGCATTGTTGTTATCGAACCAGCCCGGGCATTTCTGGCACTGAATATCGTTTGTTTGAATGGCTTCTACCGAGATCCCTTCTTTGAGATGTGGACACATACTATCAAGTGTAATGGATATGGGATCGTCCTTGAGGCGAATGGCAAATGCACGTTAAAACACCATCCACGTCTTTGAGTTCCCCGATAGTTTAACATCGTGTTTTTGCTTCTGTCACGGTGAGTAACAATAACCGGGCCTGCAAACATGAATAAACAATTTACTTCCGATCAGACTATGATCCGTGCTACTCTCATTTCTTCGCATCAATCGCGTGGTACGAACTTCGCGAATGTTGCGTTGTTGCACGATCGTATAGTCAACCAGATAGTGATGACCTACTTCGTGGAGGGGGATCCATGCCGTGGTATTGCCCCAACTCAGATGACATCAAGTACTTGTGATAGCTAATTCGTGAGAAGCACACAGGTAAACCAGACGGTCATCGTTCTCATTAACTTTATCGATGCCGTGGGGTCCGAGGAATCTCGGTCGGACTGCTGAGTTTATTGAGACCATGAAGTCAATCAGAACAAACAACCAGTCACTTATTGGTGTTGAGAGGATGGTTCCAAACAGAAGAGCATGCACGGTCTGTTTATTCACAAAGAATTAACGCGGTCACCAACCCCAAAACGGATTGCACGCTCCCTTACCCTCTTCTGTCGAGCAAGCTATCCATTAAAATTTTCCCTGATAAGTGGTTTGGCAGATTTGATAATTTGGAAGAGACCCAACTGCGAAAAGTCTGGACTTCGGCCGGATTCAAACCAGCGACAGAAGCAACCTGCTCAAACGCGTCAAATACTCTACCAAATGAGCCACGAAGCCACAGCTCAGTTGTTAGAGTATTTGCCATGTCTGGTCATGCTTCTGTCGATGGTTTGAATCCAGCCGAAGCCCAGATTTCTTATAATTGCGTCTCCCATAAGTTTGAACTTTTACCCACCGTATGCCATTTTCTCCGATCCTTGTCTCATTGAAGGTCGCGACATCGATGTCGTAGCAGCCCAATTCCATCAAAATCGGTACTGTACGGCGCTTTGGCCTGCCGGTGTTACATCGATCCGACAGCATATGCACAGCCCATCTCTCGACAAGCATCGACCTGGGTATGCTTCAGAGTGACTTGAGGAAAGTGCCGGAAACCGTCTACTGATTTTGGGCAGAACCAATAAAACTCATGTTCGGATTGATACAAGTGAAACTGGAAGCCCGACGGCAAAGCGGCCGCTGGAAGGCTTAAACCACTAAACCTTCAAATCCGGTCCACTGGCGTTACCGTCCCTTCACGGGACCACGGTCGACTGTATGCACCACGTTAGTCTCAACTCATCCTATATCTATACCCATCGGTCGAACTATCGTACTGTAGGTCTTTCATACATATCCTCATTAAACACCGACCAAACAATGTTTGCATTGCTACACATAACATACCCCGAATTATTACCACGAACCTTCGTTTGAACTCCCCTTTTTGTTTAATTTGTACTACTTCACGGAATTGTCTAGGCCCCCGCAGTATTGACTGATAATTGCTGAGGGTTAAATTCCGTGCTCAGAGTTCATTTGGTTATAAGTTGTGCAATTTGTTAACCATTATTTATTTCTGTACAGAACCAGTTTTATCCGGGTAAACCATCTACATTCTGTCTTGCTCTGTCCCAAATTAAGAGGTATACAGTTATTCCGATAAACTGCGTATAGTCGTGACTCCTGACTGATTCTACACTGTCCTTCAACAGTTTGAGCCATGGGACATGAGAAATAATGTTTTCTTGGGGATACCTCATCCATGTCTTCTAGCTTAAAAACCTGATCCGAGAAGCGACAGGATATTGGGCTTTCTTGGGGACACTACCTGGAACCAGTGATTAAAACTTTTGACTCATGGAGCAATGGAAAGCTAACCTATATAACAGGTGCGCCAATTAATATAGCCTGGTCTCATTCTGATTACTACTGCACATAGTAGATGTATTGGGAGCTGCATCAAGCCTCTGAGGAGCTAGGTAAGGTTGTCCATCGTACAGGATAATATCCCGGCGGTCACCGTCAACCGTTGGACACTCCTAACTCTAAATACTACGTGAAGAAAACATTTCATGAATAGCAGATTATGGGATGTTCAATGAAATTGCAAAATTATGATCGGAATCGTCAGCATCGCAGGGTAATTGACTAAGCTTAACTTTTTTCTTACCTATCAAGTTTTGTACCAGTCTTTGTTACGCAGTCGTACTTGATTGTACCCAACAGTATGGTGACATAATTCACTGTCGCTAAAGAATGAACGTGAGTTCACAAATACACAGCTGTTTGCTTGCTTTTCACCTTCTTCCGTTCGACACAGTCGTCTGAGATGAAAATCTGTTAACATTTACCATCATCTACGAATTCTCATGTGAGTGCCGGGCCACTTACATAGGCAGAACCGAGCGGCAGTGACGTCATCGGGTCAACGAACACATTCCAGTGTGGGTTCGCAAAACACTCATGGATACAACAACACCGGGTTCAAGTCAGAATGTAACAAGTCACAGGGAACCAGCATCATCGATCGCCCGACACCTGTTGACTTTTCGACCCCAACTGAACCTGAAGAAGGCGTTTTGGATACGTTACGCAACAAAAAGTCGAAGGCTTCTCCGGTTCGCGGAGGCGGTAGCAATTAGCAAATGGAAGTCACCCCTCTGTGTACAGAAAGACTTGTTCGTCAGTATCGAATTGCCCTGGTAATTGATGTGTATGGGTGTGTGCGTGAGTGTGCGTGTGTTGGTGTGGTTGTTGATTTTGTTGTTTAGCTTCACAATGCCCTGTGAACTTTGCTATATAAACACACAGACTGCAGTATGTACCTGATGAGATGCAGCGAAATGTGCTCGAGAGATACATTGTGCAAAAAACTGTTTCTGATTTCTCTGTTCAAATTTGTTACATGAAAAGGTTGCTTTGATTTACCAGTGTTACCTAAAAGCAACAAACATTCAAACAAAACCAAGTAGTTGCAGTGGACAGAACAAGCAAATTAAAACCTGTTGTGGAAAGCATCTATTCTAGTCTATCAACGTTTTCAGGAAGACATTCTGATTGCTTTAATTTGTGATCACTCAGTTCAACAAAAACACTGGGAGAAAACTTGACAGTTGTATGATCTGAGTTACCTAGTGATGACCTTTTGCTGATAGAAAAAATTTGAGAGAAATTTGCATTAGTCAAGTCAGAATGGGCTTTCAATCTCCTAGGTATAATCACAATATTTTGAAGACCGAGGATTTTACGGCAACTGTTGATAATTTAGACCACTGGTAATGTCTCATTCTCTTCAGCTGATCAGCTAGCTGCTCGTAGATTGACTGAAATACAATCACCGTGTGTTTGAATGTCCACGCCCACCTTTGAGTCTGCACACACTCTGGTTAGTTGACTGCATCCGAAACGGATCAGCCTGTCACAGTCACCGGAGTCAAAGGACGCCTGCGTTTTAAACCATCACCGCAAGTGGCTTGCGCTGCACCACTTGCAGTTCCACCCACACACCACGTATCCGGTGTAAACCCGAAGGAATAAGACCAGTAGGTGTGTGAGTGAGGCCTTTGTGTCCAGCTGACCAATGCTGGTTAGCCAATTGAATGACTAGTACGAAAAGGAAACCCTTATCTCTCAGAAAATAAACAGTGAGAGAGACTGCAATGACAAGATCTATACTAAGAAGAAAGATATGTAGAATGTAACACAAAAGGCATTTCAGTATACGAGTGTATGCTAGTGCGTTTGAGAGAGGATAAAGTTGGAAAACAAAACTCAAAGTTGAACTACGAAAAGATCAGACAGACGATTAATCATTCAATACGCCAACAGAGCTCAGGAAAAGAATAGGTAGAAGACCGCAGACACCACAGTTTCGGAAAAGAGGAGCGGATAAGTTGCCCAACGACCATGGTCTTGGTCGATGCAATCATTAACAAAAACAGAACGGATATGCTGGTATGACATACCTGAGCCTAACGTGCTCGTCGTCTCTTCTCTGACGGTTCACTATGAGTACGCTGGTGACTTACTAATCCCGAACGGCCAGCGCATTCGCGGCCGCACACATCGTAACGCCATATAGTCATGTCGCTACGACCTAAGGCATCGATGGTTCCTTTGCGTATCGCGCGCCTTTGTTCTCGGCCGCGCAATAACTGCTCGCTGAACTCGCGGACGCCGGTCCGAATCATATTCCTCTAGGCAGTCCAGTTCAACGCTAAGTCTTCCCAACATCTAAAATCAATTTTACAACGTGAAAGACTTACCTGCACAGCATCCTGGTATCTCAACTTTGGGCCACCAGGACTTCGTTTACCTGATCTCAGTTGTCCATGCAGCACTTGCTTTGGAATACGGTCATCGCCCATCCAACGGACGTGACCCAAACAGCGAAGCTGATTCAACATCAGCAGCGGTTCCATCCCGTTCATGTCCGCTCGCCGCAGTACATCAGTGTTCGGAATCGTGTCCGACCACTGAATACCCGAAATGCGTATTAGACATTGCAAATGAAAGTGACACAGATAGCCATAAAAACACACACTTCACCTAACTTTCTATGATAAAATCATGAATCACCAATTCATATTCCACATTACCGGCCATTGACAGTCAACAGATCAAGTTTGTACTGGGTGGAATGCACTGGTGGACGGGTAAATCAGTGATGTTCGTCTGGGGTTGTGTAATCATTCTGTACTCAGAACTAACCAGTCTTAACAACAAGTCGCTTCGTGTAGCCTAGATGAATGAATATACAGCCAGTGCACTTGCAAACTTACAATGAGTTGTGTGTCAGCTGTGCTCTTCAGACATTAGAACAGAGCAGGCTAAGAGGTGTTAACTATTCCAGCTTATCTTCTTGTCCAATAGTGACGTCACCTGTCAAGTTCATATCTGGGACACGTTGTTTCAAGTTTCTGACAGGTGACTGTCTAAATTGAATTCGATTGGTGAAGATTGTTGTAAGCGACAAGATAACAACTTCCACTTCCCGGAGGTTTATTCGTCGTTGCCAGGTCATAAAACTAATGTTTTAGCAGATGAGCCATAGTTCCTGTTCCGTTATGGTTTTCTTCGGTAAATTGTTGGAACAGGAGCTGACAACACTAAAACTTACTTATCCTCATCTGAGTTTTCCAATATCTAAAGAGCCCAACGTTTCTTGTTGAAAATTTTCTATCGAAATTGGACAGTCGACTGCACCTGTTAGTATAATCAGTCAAAACATTGATCGAGTGGACGTTTGACCAGGTGGGATTGAGTACACGGGCCGAAACGATAAATGATCTACACTGTTCTCGATCGCTTATATTTCAACCTGCACTGTCTGGTTTGGTTTAGGGTTCATTTGCCGTAGTGGACATGCATGCAGGCAGTTAAAATTTGTGATTGCCTTCACATAGAGTAAACGAATACGTTCCCTACTGGTCACTGAACAAGCTTTCATAACAGATCAGACGGACCGGTAGGAGTTCTCGTTTGGTCTATTAATCACTAATGCAAAACGTGCTAACAGCTGACGGAGCTTTGTTCTCATAACACCATTCACTATAACCTAACGTTCTAATGATTTTCGACTGCTTAAAATCATAGCAGCCCTGTTGACTTCTGTTCATCAGACATAATACGGTGAATGTAACCCGTTCAGCATAATATCAAAATAAACCTGATTCACATGTGTACTCTGTAAGCGAAACTAACATATCTGCTTGTTTTAATTCACAAATTTACATTTTTTACACATCTTATTCATGTTTCCCGTCATTGGTTATGTGATCAAGTTGAATAGGGGAAACAGATATAACATTTCGACAGACTTTCCGGATAGCTTTTAGGGTTGAACACAGTGATGATCAGCTGATTACAGTGTTCTGTTGGCCCACAACTGTCTAAAATCGTCCACAGTTCTTCCAGTGATGAGACCCGGCTTGTATTCAACCACTCTAGAAACTACTTACATCTTACTACAATTCTTGCGTTTTCTGCATTGTTGCCTATCTGTTCTATTTAGCTGTCGGTTATGATCAGTCGTCTCCGAAAAGGTTAGAAGCATATGCCCTTCTTCTTTCAAACCATGTTGGAAATGCAGTGGAGTTGAACGATCGTAACATACTACTCATACAACTGCTATTCAGTAGTAGGATCGGAGCATATATCTTGACATGCTAAAAGCCGCAGGAAAAGTGCAGGAAGGAAAATCAGAGTGCAGTATCACCTACAGGAGTCCCTGCTACTTGATGGAACTGAGCACTGACGTCTGCGGC